>AUXL01000315.1:0-12363 GCA_000482185.1 Angomonas desouzai | reverse complement strand
ACTTTTTTTTATTTATTTATTTTTTTATTTCTTTACTATTTTTTTTTTTTTTTACTAATGCGTTTTTTGTTTTATTTTATTCTTCTATTATGCTGATATATTTCATTTTAAATTTTATCTTTTTTTCGTTTGTTTGTTTTTGTATTTGTATTTGTGGTAGTGGTGGTACTTGGTATCAGGGTAAACTATGGAAGCGCGTGTAGCTTTTCTTATGATTATTATGATTATTTATTATGATGTTTAAACATCCAACGCGCAGAGACCTGCCACCCCCCGTCGAATCCAGTGGTCCGGAGAGACCCCATTCAGGGAGGGCAGTCGGAGGGTGACAATATAATTGGTCGACACACCCGTCGTGGACAGCGCCCCCGCCCTCGAGCTCACCTTATACAGCGGGCACTCGTAGGCGGACGCGGGGGTGTGGTTCTCGCGGATCAGCACTGGTTCAAAGTGGATGGTGGGAAGCGGCACCGTGAGCTCGCCCGGACGGGACTCCACGAGGCCGCCCGCCTTGCTGTCCCAGCCGCACCCTTCGAGAAAGATGCCGTGGACGTGGGCGCCGACGAGACCGGGCGGGGCGGTGGTCTGCGCCCTCTCGCTCTCCTCCGGAGATAAGACGCGGAAACGGTACTCCATGTCGTCGATCGGGACACAAGAGCACGACTGCGGGACTGGAGAACAGAGGTGACAAAGACCTGAGGAAAGAAGAAGCCGGAGAGCCAGAAGCTCGGCGGGGGGCCGTGGCGGCACCAGTCGCCGATGAACTCGATGCGCTTGAGAAAGTTGTCAAAGTGGGAGGCGAGGGGCTTGAGGGAGAGGTAGCCGACCTGATGCCACGTGTCGGGGACCTGTCCATACTGCAGTCGCGTCGCGGTCTGCTCCGTCTGTCGGGTCATCACCACCTCTCCCTTCAGCGCGCGGAGGAGCTCCACCAAACTTCGCTTCACTTCCGCAATAAGGGCGTTGTAGAGATCCACCTCGTGAGAGAGTAACGTGCGCAGGGGGGCGTCGGCGTCCGCGGACCGCTCCACCGCCACGTGCGGGAGCTCACCCGGTACGCGGTCCAACAGTGACCGGGCGGTCTGGGCGACCAGGCCGTCCCCCGCGTCCTCCCCCCCGCCGCCGCCCCCACCGGTGTTGATGCTCACCAACGAGGCAATGAGGCTCGCGGAGCGGCGGCGGTAGAGGGCGATGTTGGCGTTACTGTGAAGGCCGAACTGCTCTGGGGGAGCGGGGTAGGTGTCGGGGATGACGTCATCGACGAAGTGGAGGAGGGTCTCGTAGCTGCACGCCTCGGGGAGAGGGGGGATGTACCCCACCACACCCTTCTCTTGTTGACCCTTAAGACGCGCCTCATCGGACTCCGCGGAGAAGAACAACTTGGTGAGTACCTCGAGGCAACGGCTATCCCACATATCCGTCACGCGACCCCCATAGTCGATCGTCCCTAGCATAAAGGACAGCTCCTTCCACGGCACCGGCTCCGACTCGTTGCACCTTGAGAGGGCGGTCGTGAGGGTACGGAGACCGGCGGCGAAGTCGTCGGCGCCCCACTCGTACTGTAAATTCCAGCCGAGGGGGGAGTACTGTCGACGCTCCATGAGCACACCCGTGAAGACGGCCAGTGTAAAGGTCAACCGTTTCCATCGGGCCGTCTCGGTGACTTCTGGGGGCAGCACGCGCTTGGGGGCCTCTCTGGCGATACCGCCGTCCTCGGCGTCAACTGGTTGGGACACCGCATCCCACGCCCCCTCCACCGTCGTCATGCTAAGCGTATCGCGCACCTTACCTCGTAGACCCTGAGGGGGCTCTCTGGTGAGCTTCAGGCCCGCCTGCAGCACCGCGGTGGGGAAGGAAGGGGAGGGGCTGCTGGTCAGCCAGAGGCGAAAGTCGTCGTGGGTGTCGGCGGGGGTGATGGCCTCGACGAGCTGCTGCAGTCGGGGCATCCACGAGGCGTACACGTGACAGTTTTGCAAATAGACCCAGCACCCCTCGCGGCGGCCGTCGTCCATCATCTTCTGCGCCCGAGGGCCCTGATCCTGGCCGAGGGAGAGCATGTACTTTCTTTCGGAAAAGCCCAATTCGGTGGCAAAGGAGGTAAAAAGACTGGTCGGGTCCGTTCCGGGGGACAGAATAAAGATAATGGGCGTGAGCTTTGTGCTGTCCTTGAAGGCTTCTGCTAAGCTGAAGACGGGGGTGCGGGTATAGCGCTCGCCGAGGTGGTGCCACACCACTTGAATGATGGAGGTCAGAAGCAGCTCCGGGCGGACCGACTTGAACAGCAGCACTTGATGCCAGTGGGACAGCTTGGTCGCGGAGGGAGGAAGTTGCTTGAGCACATCATCACCGTGAACGTCGAGGAACCAACGGCGCCATTCGTCTGGTTGGGAAAGAAAACTGTCTCGGACCTCCGCGAATGCCTCAATGCTGCACAGGACGCCAAAGTCGGCCCACATCACCTTGTTCATGTAGTCGGGTCGACGTTCCTCTTCGAAACCGGCGGCGGGGGTGCGGCCGGCGGCGCCCTGCAGAAAGACCTCCCACTCCACTTCGGAAATCACCGCCGTGCGCTTCATCAGCGTGGCCGCTAGCAAAAAGCTGAATAGAATCTTGTGTTGCTCAAACAGGCCACGACACACGACACGGTAAGACGTCCACATCACCTCCTCCATAAGCATCGTCACCCGCTCCTTCACCGCCGCCTCATCCACCGCCGCGTTGAGCGCCGACTCGGCATCCTCCTCCTTCTCCTCCTGGTCGCCGTCTTGGGTGTCCTTGAGCACGGAGACGACTAAATTTTTGAAAAACTGTAGCGAGTACTCGTACATGGAGTCCACGTTGGCCAGGTCCGCGATAACGCCGTAGATCAACGACCCGCGGGAGGCGAGGGATCGGTAGAGCTCTCGGGTCACGGCAATTTTGGCGCTCGTCTGCTCCACAATCTCCAACTCTTTAGCAATCTTCTCCGACGTTGTCTTGGAGGTTTGAAGGGCTTCAATCAGCGTCACATTATCCAGAATATCGCCGGTGGCTTCGTTCAACATGCGCAACACCCTCGCCTCGAGGGCCAAAATCTCCTCTCGCTGGGCGGCAATGGATACGATGCAACGGTCGCTGCTGGCCTGCAGCTCCGACCGCTCCGCTCCCACGATATCAGAGAGGAGCTGATCCTCGAGGCCGGTGGGGGTGACGGTAAAGTTCAGCACGGTGACCTTCACCTGCAGTTCGGGGGTGAGGACGGGGTTGGAGAGTTTGGTGGTGATGTACAATCGAAAGTTGTCATTGTAGGTGACCTCCTTGTCGCCCAGTACCACCACATTCCGCCCACTGGTGCGTCGAATCTGCTTCAGTAAAATGGGATCCAGGGCGGCGTCAAGGGTCTCGCCCACACTCTCCATCAGCACCGGCTGCCCAATCTGTAAAGCGTTCTCAATACTGCGCATAAAGTTATCGTCTGTCTGCTTGAGCACCAACAGCGGAGGCGAGCCACCGCCCTTACTACGCCGAATAAAGTTGTTGGCCTGTCCTTGGGGGTCGATCATGTAGCACCACCGACTGCTGCCATGGAGAATGACGGCGTTCTGGATGGAGAAGGTGTCCCGCGGGAGGGATTGTAGCGTCCATCGCTGCACCTCGGCGTCGGGGCGCATCGACTGCAGGGCAAAGTCCTTGTCGTAACGGATACCCAGACGGGTGCACTCCTCCTTCCACGACTCAATAAGGCGGTCACGGTAGGCGGTGGGGAAAATACCCAAATACGCGATACAGCCCGCCCCCAGTGCCGCGGTACCCGACACACTCAACAGCTGTTCCTCCAGTGTAACCAAATTTTCCTCCCAACGAACCTTTTCTGACGCGAGTCCGCTGGTCAGTTGATCTGCCCTTTCCAAACGCGCCTTCGCCGTGTCGATTTGACGGGTGAGCGTATCCGCCTTGTCCTTGGCCTCCTTCGCTGCCGCTTCGAGCACGGCAATCTTGTCCAGCACCTCCTTCAACGCGGCCTGCTTCTCCGCCAGCAGCGCCCTCGCCTCGGCGAGCTTCTTCTCCGCCTCCTCGAGCTGCGCCCGCTTGGGGGCCACCTCCTTCGCGACGTAGTAGTACTTGTTCATGGCGTGTACCCACATGCACATGGAGCGGCACGGCAGCGAGGTCTTCTCAATAACTTCGGGAATGAACTCGGGGTCGTTGATGTAGGTGGCGAGCTTCTTGATGACGGAGGCGGGGATTTCATCTCTGGGAAAGCCGGTGAGGCGACTGAGGAAGTCCATTTTACTCAAGCACGCCTTGGCGCTGGACCACCCTTCCTTTTCCTTCAGCAAGATGAGAACCGCATTCATGGTCTTCTCCACATTACTGGGCGGGGTAGTGAAGGTCTTGATCTCCTGGATATCCTTCGCGCTAAGCGTTTGTAGCGATCGTTCTGCCTCCTCTAGCGCCGGCATCGCCTCGGCCAGACCTTCTTCACAGGCCTTTCGAATCTCCTCCGCTCCCTCCATCAGTTCCTTCGCAGAGGCCTCCTCTTTGGCACAGTCTTGACGGAGCACATCCGCTTCTGCGGACTCCTTCAAAACGGTCTGTCGCTGCTGCTCTGCCTCTTGAAGGGCGTGATTCAAGACGGGCTGCATATCGCTAATCTCTTTCTTGAGCACGGCGATGGTTTGGTTGACATTTTCCAGCTTTTGTAAGCCGTCCTTGTACCGTTGGGCGTTGTCGGAGAGATTCTTTTGGCGCTCACTCCGCATAGTCTTGAAGAGAGACAAGGCGGCCAAATAGCTCGTGGGGGTGGTGTGGTTGCGACGGCGCTGCTTGCGGTACAGCTCCTCCGAAATGGTCTGAACGGACTGGTGGACAAAGGACATAAATTCACTCAGCGGCACAGTGAGGTCCTCATGCGCCTCACCGCTCTCCGTCTTGGCGGTGTGGTCCGCTGCCAAAATGTGCCGCGCGACACTGAGGAGGGCCTGAGGTGGCCAGGCGGGGAACCAGTCAATCGTGGTGCAGTTCACCGAGGCGGGAAAGGTACGGAGACGGTCGCGGAAGGATCCACTCATGGGTGACATGCACAGCACCATATGGAACCGCTCGCGGCAACGACTGACAAAGTACTGGTACACACTGGATCGGCTGTCGGGTCGGCCGGACTGAATGCACGCATCGCGGCAGAAGCGCATGATGATTTCCATCTCCTCTAGCCTCATCATGCCGGGGACTTCACCAATATTCAAGACATTATTCACATCCTCCAGCATTTCTTCCGAGATAATCTGCGGATCGGAGAGAATAAACACCACCTCCTTCCCACGAGCACCGCAGTCCAGCAGGGCCTTGCGCATCTCATCGCGGAAGGACTCAATATTATACCCTCGCATGATCTGGACGGTTTGGACATCCATGTTCATCATGAAGGCGCCGAGGCGGCAGAGAGAGCTGCGACCGCTGCCCCCCACTCCCACCAACAGGGCGTGTCCACGGGGTTGGTTGATGATGCGACAGATACGAGCGAGGTGTTGCACCGCTTCCGTGAAAAAGACCAGGTGCATACTGACTGTACTCTGCATATTGTACTCGGCCATGTATTGGGCGATCATTTCCTGCACCGAGGGGCCGGACTCGATTTTTTTATAACTGCGGTCTTGCTGACTGCTCCAGTTGCCATAGATGATCTGCCGCAGTTCCGATTCCTTCGAGTGGTCGGAATGGGCGACGGTGGTAAAGTTCTTTTGAATCACCTCCGTACAGCAATTCCACCACCAACCCCGGTCCACATCATCGACGAGTCGGTCGTGGAAGACGCGGGAGGCTTCGTGACTCCACAGGTGGATCAGCTGCTCCGCGGTCTCACAGTGGGTGGGTTTGATCTGCAACATGCCTTGGATCACTTTGCTCACATCACGCAGATTGAACGTACAGTGGGTCTTTTCTGGCGTCGGCAGACACTCCACCGCGATGCGCTGATACACCTCCAGTGTGCTGTCCACCACCGACCCGGAGAGCTGCATCACCGGCTCTGGAAAACCGCGGGTGTCAAAAAAGTTGTCGAGGATGGTTTCATAAATCGTCTTCATGGAGGCGGTGGAGAGCTGGGGGACGCAGAACATGAGCATCTGCGAAGTGAACCGTGGCGTCATTTCATTTTTGCCGCCACCGGGCTCCCCACAGCAGGCGATCAACATGGTCTGGATGATTTCCTTAAAAAAGAGCTTTTTGCGGTCATAGAACCCACCTTGGGAGATGAGCTGTCGTAGCAGTTCAATCGGGGGCGCGGCACCGTACTCCTCCAGACGGGGCACATTACAGTCATCAATCACGGCAATCATCAACTTCTTCCCCGGCTGAGGGCCCAGCTCCTTGTCACCGCGGCGCTTCGTCAGTTTACTCTCAATCGTGTCTTGTAAGCTCCGGGAGGAGGTCTGGGCGCTGAGGGTGTAGGAAAAGCTAACGTAGGCGCTCTCGGTGTTCTCCGTCTTGAGAGTGGAAAGTAAAAAGTTGTTCACGGTGGAGGACTTGGCGGTACCGGTGAGGCCATTGAAAAGGGCGTGACGCTCAACGTTGGTGGCGGACTGAAGAAGAAAGTTGAGGACGACGGTGTGTTCGGTCGGGACGACGAGGTCAAAGAAGGAGGCGCTGGCGTCGTACTGAAACGCGGGGACGAGATCGGACCACTTTTGCCAGTCCCCAATCACGGTGTCCACGCAGTAGTCAAACACGGAGAGTCCCATCTGTTCCGCCTCGACGGGGAAGTAGAGATTGTGTTCGCGGATGAGAGAAACAAACCGTTTGGCGAACGGCTCGCGATGGCCATCGGCCAAGTTGCCGCCAATGCCCCACGTGCAGGCCTGAATAAATAAGGCGTCGAACAGCTGATCGCCCAGCAAGAGGGCTTGGGTGCGGACGGGGAGGGAGCTGCGGCGTCTGGACTCTCTGCGACCCTCCGTCGTCTTCTCCGACTCTAGCTGCTTCTGCAGACTAATCAAAGAGGCCTTCAAGATGTTAAAAAGACTGCTGGCGAGTTGGCCATCGACCGAGGCAATGTACTCCTTTCCCTCCGTACGGACACAGTGCAAGAGCGGGGGGATCATCCAGTCGCACAGCTCCATGAACCGTTCGTGCTTCCAATGTGGGCTGAATAGGTGCTCGAGTCGGGAGGAGAGAGTCTTCAAGAGGGGTTTCCAACCCCCGTCGAGGGCCTCCTTGTCCACGTACACCATACCACAACGGGAGACGGTGGCGGGGGAGGCGACGCGGAGATCTTGAACTTCAAACATGATGGTGATGGGTTCGGGGATACGGATGCGCTCGCCGTTGACCAGGCACAGCATTTTGTTGTCATCTAGCACGGTGTTCAAGTTTTCAATCCAAATCGCGTCCACCGGGCCATCAAAGACGATCCAATGACGCTTCTCGTACGTCTCCGCGGAGGCAATCGTCTTTACCAAATCGCGAATGATGGAGGAGAAAATGCCGTCTTGCCATTCTCTCGTAAGGGTGTTCACATCACCGTAGAGTTCCGTCATGGTGATGGACTTGGGGTTGCAAACGATGCTCGAGGTGGGGACAAAGAAGGAAAGTGTTCGGCTGTCGAAGCGGGACTTGTAGGTGTCGCGCTGGAGACTCAGCTCCGACAGGGTGGACGACAGCGCGTCGCGGATGGTAGACTTGCCATTCATGGTGTGCCCCACCAGCATGAGACCATGACGCGTCAGTAGGGTGTCAAACAGTTGCACCGCCTTGGACTTCATCCCCTCCGTGGGCTGGAGACCCCGTGTGGTAAGTGTGCTGCTCATTCCAGCCTCCAACACATCTGTAATGCTACCTCCCTCCTCACCCCCCGCGCCGCCGCTCTCCTCGCGGGACACACCGGGGAAAAAGTCGCCGAGGAGGGCCAAGAACAAATGGGTATCATCGGTGAGGAATTTGGGCAAATTGGCGTCGCAAATCGCACGCACCAAAAGTCGATCCTCTTCTTCATCTGGGTTCGCCCGCTTCAGACGGCCGGCCACCACCAAAATCGCCTTGACCGCACGCATACCGAAATCGTAGTGATCCTGCTTGGACAGCTGCTGAGAGGCGAGGGAGTAGAGTCGAATCATCTTCTCCGCCAGCATCCCCGCCTTGGTGTAGCCCTCGGAATAAAACATAATCTCCGCGATAAGGGCGTAGTTGGGAATCATCATGCAGATGGGGCGGAAGAGCGCTTTCAAGTTATCCGGCAGTTCCGTTCGCCCAGCGTACCCGGGGTTCATGGTAATAAAGACGCCAAAATTGGGGTGCAATTTGATTCGGTGACCCTCAAACGTCATGCTGGTCATTTGTTGCGCGATAGCGGTGGTGATGTCTAACATTTGCTGTGCAATGACGGAAAGGACTTCGAGCTCAATACGATTGAACTCATCGAAACAGGCCCACGCGCCGCCCTGCGCCAGACCAGCAAACATTTGGCTCATCATTTTGTAGTTGAGGCCGTCAGAACAGTTAAACACCACCACCTGTCTCGCCAACGCCTTCCCTAAATCCTTCACGGACTCGGTCTTGCCGGTACCAGCGGGGCCTTGGGGTGCCGCGCCTTTTTGCATAAAGAGGGCCGCCGTACACGTCAGGAAGGCACGCTCCGTCAGCGGTGTAATCACGAGACGGGGCTGATTTCCCAAATATTCGTACCCGTAGGAAAGTACCGCTGAACCGTGGTGAATGACACAATCCTTAGTGCTCGAGCCGGCGGGGGCGGTCCAGTAATAACGCAATTGTTGTAGCCACTCAAAGTCAGAGAGAGAAACGCAATTTGTATTCATTAATTTAGTGGTGATATCTCTGCAGTGGACATCCGCGACGATAAGATTCGACACTACTTGACGCTGTAAGGAGGAAAGATCATTTTTAACCAGGGCCACTGTCTCCAATAACTGTTCTTGAAACCACTTGTTGTACTCCTGCCATGCATTGGGTTTGGTAGCGGTGCTGGCAATAACGGCCTCCACTTCGCCGGTCCACACAATCTGGTCGGCAGCGGCGATACACTGGGCGGTATGCTCAAAAAACCACTCCACACGCTTTTCGACCGAATACGACGAAACACACGCCGACAACTGATGATATAGGGTTTCCCGCATGGTACGCTCTACATCATTTAGCCAATTTTCAACATTACCCAAAATTTTGATGGGGTTCGTGAAATGCACGACCTCGCCCTCTGAACTCTTCATCGCTGTAATGGTCTTGGAATCGGGAAATACCAGTTCCTTGATGTTGTCGAAACATTTTTGTAAATGCGGTTGGACTGACAAAGGATTTCGGGAATCGGACAGGATGGAAAGCAATTCGTCGTTGGAAAGAAAATAAAATCTTGGAAATGCCACTCTTTTTGTTTCTAGATATTCGTCGAGCTTTTTCTGAATGCAGTCTAATTGATAGGTACACTTTTGTAATTTTTTTAGCATATCCTCTTCCAGGCAGATGGGACCTATAATTTTATCTGTGTGACATTTTTTCATTAAATTAGTGAAAAATCGGTCGGCAGAGCTAAAAAGAAGCGATTCATCGGGAAGCTGTCGTTTAATGTCATCGCTCGAAAAAATAAACTCTAAATACATCCATGATTTCTGGACCGACACCCATTCCTGGATAATATCGCGAATTGTTGACAATTTGGTGTCCCATGACTCGACCGTTTCTTTCATTTCCACCACAAATTTAGAAGCAAGACAAGTTTGAATAGTGACCTGTTGCTCCTCCAATTCCTCCAAAAGCTCATCTGCCCCGTCCATGACATACGCGTTGGCTCTTCCAGCATAGGGGACCACGGATAATTCGCGGGTTTCCCAATATTTCTCAATTTTACCCACATTTTGTTCAATTTCAAAAAGACCCACCGCATTGGAAACAATTTCAGTAATAATTTCTTCTTTACCTTGAAAAAGACCTCCTTTGGCCAATTCGTCTAGCGTCCGTAAAGAAGCAGGAATTGGCTTCATTTCCGCCTGTTCAAATAAATCTTCAAAATGATGTTCCTTGAGAGCAGGGTTGCATATTTCGACGTAGAGTGCGGATTTAGTTTTTTCTTCGCCTAGAAATGAAACTAGAGATTCAGAAGCGTTGCCGGGAATAATTTTGGATATTTTAAACGCCCGCTGGAATAAAGTGGTAATATTGTCCCGAAGTTCGGGGCCGTTTAATTTTTGTACGGTAACCGTATTTAATTGTATTTTTAATTTGTCCGTTTCCTCATAAATATTCCACAATTCCACGTATTTTTTAAGATTTTCTTCACAAACGCCAAATTCCATCCATTTTAATGCTGGCATTTCTAGCTCCTGCGCATATTGATCTAGCATTCTCGCCTCTTTCCTTAATTCAGAAACATTAGCCGTAACGGTATCCAATTTTTTCGATGCCGACGTACCCTCGTTTGCCGAAAGGGTGCCAAAGTTTGCCTCCAATCTTTTGCTAATTTGGTCCAATGCTGCAATAATAGTGTCTCTTTCGGAAAATATTTTATTTTTCATAATACTTTGCTTCGATTGGTGGAATTGTTTGGCAGAAGTCAATGTCTGTAAAAGGGGGTCCCTTAAAGTAGCGTTTAAGTCTGATTCATCCTTCTCCCCACCATGATCATCATTTTCTGCAAGTTCGTTATTTAGCTGTACCAAACCTTGGGCGAGAGAAACGTGATTGGCGAATGCCTTGTAAGATTCTTCCGCGGAATAAACCTCATCTAACCACTTACTATATTGCTCCAAATCCTCGTTTGGTTCGGAAAGTCTCTCTTTCCACATTTTTACTTCATCGTGCAAAGTGTCCTTCTGTGCCGCAATAAGGGAGGCAAGCGTTTTTCTGATGTTGACCACAGATGTTTCTAATTTTTTCTCCAGAGTAGTAATGATGGATTCGCAACTAATTACAATAACCCCAAATTTTTGACCGGCTAAAACAGACACTTCTTCCTTCAACTCCAGCGCTTTGGAGGAGTATTTCCTAAATTCACCCTCCGGAATCACGTCAAGTGGGGAATCGCAATTATTGAGCGTATCTTTCCACACCGCATAAATCGAGTCCCATTCATCTAGAAAACTATTCGCATCCAAAAGAGGCTGATAAAGTGGTAGCTTTGAAAGCGCTAGAGAAAAATCCTCCTTTACCTGATCCAAAATCGTCACCTGATAATCCAAAAGAAGCGGATCCCCCTTTAAAATTACGCGGAGCGGTTGGCAGTCAAATAAAAATGGGCATTTTTTCTTTAGTTCAGTCGAGTCCAAAGTGCTCGGAATTGAGGCGAGGAGATTAATAGTATCGCTAAGTACATTTCGAACCACCGCCAAAAGTTCTTCTTGGTTGGGCGAAAGACACAATTTTCCATTTTCCACAGCGCACTGTACTCGAAAAAGCCAGATGGACGACTTTTCGTTCTCATTACTAACCACCATACCCAACTCAAAAAGAGTGCGACAAACTTGTCGAAATAATGACTCAATTTGTACAAGGTGCCCAAAGCGAACCAGACTAAAAATATCTTCTTTTGCCACAATTAATTGTTTTATTTTCATTTTAGCATTCTTTTGTGCTTCTTCGGCTACTTCTTTATTGACCACCCCAACTATACCATGCTGATCATTTTCATTCAGTGGTGGTAGGCTTTTCAGCTTTGATTCAATGTCTTCCACTTTTTCTAAAATTTCCTTAATTATATTGAGCAATGAGTCGGCGAGAATTTTTTTAACTCGGAAGAATACAAATATTGAGCCGAAACAAATTCCTCGACGCCCGACGCCTGACTTGGAGCGCTACGCGAGCGAATTGCTAAACTTGAAACAGGGGATAAATTTTTCTCATTTTCCCCCTTATTCCATTCCAGTTGAAACCCACTCTGGAACACTGATTTAGTGGTTTCGGAAAAAATAGGATTTCCAAGGAGGAGTCGTTTTCCTAATAACGAGCGATTTTTCAGAAATTTTCGTCTTCTGTGTTCCTTGAGAAATACGGTTAGCGCCTTATGCACTAAATATTTTTTGAAGAATTTTAGCTCCCTAATTTTTTCAAACTGCTTTTCCTCTCGACACCAATTTTCGACAGTGCCCAAATTTTCGAAAGTGGAAGACATTCTATTAACGTGAACCACATTTGATTTAGTAACAACAAAATAATTCGCGGGTCTGTGGTCCTTTGAGACCGCACGAATATTGTATGGTTTGAATTCGAGGCCTTCATCTACCTTTGCAAAAAATATGTGATTTATCGGGGGGAGCGGTCTGCCGGCAGACCGGGAGGAATCCACCATGCTAAAAAATGGACAGCATCCTCTACCGTACTAAGCGAAGCCGTCAATATACTATCAAACGACGCCGCCATTTATACGAAATATTTACACTTTTC
>AUXL01000314.1:0-12365 GCA_000482185.1 Angomonas desouzai | reverse complement strand
ATAATGATTTGTTATCGTTATTGTATATATAGTGCACAGAATAATTTTTAATTTTTGTTAATTATATTTTTTTTTATTATTTTTGCGTAGTTTTCTTTTCCGATGGAAAATGAAAACAAAAAATGAAGCAATGAAATTATACCAATAGTAATAATAAAGAAAAAAAAAAAAAAACGTTTAGCATTCGAATTGAGAAAAATAAAGGAGGAATAATAAGCGTTTTAAATATAGATACCTTTATATAAAACACAACGAATGAGCCGGGAGGGGGCCCATGGAGGCCCACCCACCCACCGCTCACACCCACTACACCCCGTAGAAAACTATCCCACTAGTAATAAAAAATAAAAAATAAAAAGAATGTGTCCTTCTTTACTATTATTTTTTTATTACTAATGGTGACCACAGCTTAATTCTTCTGGGGTAATCTAATTATTATTATATTATTATTATTTATATTTTAATGTTTTCCATTTCATCCCAGTGTATTAATCCTATAGTTTTCATTTGATTTAAGAAGTGTGGGAGTGAATGCGGCCCGTCTCAATAGTTGACAATAGAATAATTATTATGGTTCTTTTCTTTTTTTTTTGACGATAGTCGGCCAGAATACTTCTACACTATGAATACCTTACTCTCATTTTTTGTTATATATAATTATATGTTTTTTTTGATGCGTAGCGCTTTTCTTTTTTTTTTTTTTTTGTCTCTGTTATGTTTATTTTAAATGGTGGTGGGATCGTTGACATCGTCAATCTTCAAGAGGTGGAGAATGAGCTCTAGTACTTCCTCCTGTTTCGCCCCCTCCACCCGCCCCGCCACACGACCCTTATGATAGGCCACAAACGTCGGTAGACTCCTCACGTCATGCAGGGCCGTCAGACGCTTATTCTCGTCGGTGTTCACCGTAATAAAACACAAACGGTCCGGGGCGGCGTCGATTTTTTCGTGGATAGCGTCACGGAGCTGGACGCAGATGGCCTGGTCCTCGGGGCTCATTGTGTCTAACAAGGCTTGAAACTGATCTGAATTGGGGGGAGGGGCGTCGGTCTCCGCCTCTTTCTTATACACCGCCGTTGTCCCTTCTTTTGTTTCACTTTTACTATTATTCTCCCCCCGCAAGATGTGAAACCCCTCCCCCACGGAGGACAGCAGCTTCTCGCGGATGGCCTTGCAAGGGCCGCAGGCGGGTTTATAGAAGAACACGAGCGCCGGTCCGTGTTGAACATGATCGACAAAAGTGTTGGGGCTGCCGCTAAACACCCGGTAGCCGCGGCCGCTGACTAACAGAGAGGAAATAGGAGAGGTAGCGGGGAGGACACCGCGGGCAAAGGCAAAGTTCACCCGCACGTCATGGGGGGCGCGGTGGGAGGGAACAGGCTGAAAGCCGTTCTGCACAAAGGCACTAGAAAAGGGAAAGGCGGCAAGTCGCTTGGAAAGCATGCGCATCGTTATTGTTGTTATTATTTTTTGAGGGGGGTATTCTCGCTAATCTAGCAATTCAAAATAAAAACAAAAGAGCCGATCTAAGAGACGTTTATTGAATATATCAAAAAAATATCCCTTTTCGAGAATGTGAGGGGAACAAAAGGGGGGAGTGCGATAGAAGCAATAATATTGGCATCATGATGAACATTATACAAGGTTGTCAAACAAGTAAGAAAAATCGTGTTTCTTTTGTTCTTTTGTTGATATATTGTTGCTTAGCAAACGTAACCATAAAATAGATATGATTTTTTTTTTTTCATTTTTCATTTTCCAGTGACTTCACTCACTGTTAAGGCTCCGCGTCGAAAGGGGGCCCGAGAAAGGTGGTCGCATACCGCTGCCACTCCATCCGCTCCCCCGGGGAGAGAAGAGTGAGGTCCTCCTGCAGTAAAAGCATCCAGCACGATCCCACCTCATCCTTCAAGTCCTCCACATCCCCCGACGGCCTCTCCGCCTCCTCCACCAACGCAAAGTCGGTGATGGTCTCTAGACGACCGACATGAAGGGTGAGGTACAGCAGTCGCAGGAGACACATTCTCCTCTTCTCCGCGTCAGTCTCGCTCTTGTGGCCGCTGTAGGCACACTCCCTCAGCTTCTCTTCAATGGCGTTGGTCTCGGCATCCACAAGCGACTCCATGGCAGAGAAATCGGCAAAGTAGTCGGTATCACAGTAAGGCACCACCACCCCGTCATCGTCGGCCGCCTCCTTCTCGTAGTCGGGAGGGGGCTTCAGGCTGGCGTTGAAGGCCTCCACCGCCTCGCCCAGCGCGCGGCGCAGATCGGCAAACTCCCCCTCGATCAGAGGACTGAGCTCCGCCACTAGTTGCTGCCACGCCTCCTCTCGCTGGGCGTCGCCTTGAATAGTTTTGGTGTCTTCTATGGCCTTTTCAATATCTTTTTTGCTCTGCTCCAACTTTTCTAGTGTTTTGGTGTACTGCTTCACCGCGGTTCCCTCGGTAGACATGGCTAAAAGTATAAAGAGGTTTACTGTGTTTTAACACAACGATCTTTTTTTCTTCCGACTCTCTTTGATTTTGATTACAATGATAAATAAATAAACAAGGAGGGAGAAGAAGTGGTAAGTGTCGGAAATGATGAAAACTAAATAGATTATACGACAACAACAGTAAAAGAGAGAGAAGAACAATAAAAATACAGTTGGACACCGGGAGCTGCGGTTATCCTGCAACAGCAAATGCGTTCAAAAACTTTAATATATATGTTACTTCGTTTTAGTGATAATGTGAGCAAATAAAAGAAAAGGGTATACATGAAAAAAAGAAGAAAACATAACGACAACTATTGTTTCCCCTTTCCTCTAATCGAAACGCTTTTCTCCACCTCGCAGCGCCCCTTCCAGTACGTCTTCAGTTCCTCCTCCGACGCCGCGCTCAGGTCGATCCCCTTTGGTATCTCCGCCAGCGATCCCTGAGAGGAGGTGAACATGAGAATAAACGACGCCTTGTTGGTCCCCCGCAGCTTCTCCCCTCTCTCCGCCATCACCTGTACCGTCACCAGCATGGTGGAGTTCCGGACGTACACGACACGACACGTGCACACCGGCCTGTCCTCAAAGTGCACCGGTTCCTTGAAGGTCATATCCAACATGGCCAGAGTGTAGATGAAAGGACTCTCGGCGAACACACGGCCGCAGTGCAGGGCGGCCTTCTCCATAAACCGCAGCACCTCCCCACCAAAAATAACATTGTTAACGTTTAAGCTATCTTTGGAAAAGGTGCGGTTGACGACGACGGTGGTGGCGGACATGGGCACCTTGAGCCGCTTCCGCCGGTTGCACTCGCTCTCCACGGAGGCCGCTGTGAGGGGTGGGGGAGGGTCGGAGACGGAGGGGCGGCGGCGGAGGGCGGTGTACTTGTGGTGGAGCGCAATGTCCTTCTCCGAGGTCAGGCGCACCGCGGGGACGACGGGGTCGGTGGACTTGACTTCAATATTCTTTCCTCTCACCGCCACAAACGTTACAAAAGACTCGCCGATAATTTGGGGGACTGGCGCGTCGTAGGCCTGTCTGGATACCTCCACGTGCATCCCCACCGTGCTGTTGGACGCGGAGACCACGCGCGCCTCGTAGAGCACCAAATCCCCTTCGAAAATGGGCTTTGAAAACACAAAGGAGTTGAAGGCGACAGTGACGAGCGACACCGCGTTATCTGGTCTGTTGGAAATATCCCGAAAGACAAAACTTTCCTTTTCCCCTGCTAGAAAGTGGGAGCCAGACCTGGCGGAGATGACATCGATCAGCGCTAGCACGTCCCCCGCATCGACGCGCTTGATCTGGTGGGGGACAAGAGTACCGATGAGCTCCGCGTGGGTGGTAGTGAAGGGAGCGCCATCACGGATGCCTACTTTCTGATTTCCCGCGATGACTGGGGTGGTGGCGGTGAACCGACTGGACACCCGTAGTGCGGTAGCGCCCCACAGACGTGATTTCCCAACTATGGACAGTCTCTTCATCATTCCTTTGAAAAAAACTACTTAATAATAATAGTAATAATTAAGGAGGAACAAAAGTGATTCGGTATTTCAGCAGCCATTCACAAACTGCAGCTGTTACAGTATTTCGTATACTTTTTTATTTATTTACCCAGATACGATTATTTACTCCTGTTTATGTTTATTTTTACATTTTATTGGCGTTGCGCATGCGCTCAGTTCAGTCGGTACAAAAAGCAAAAGCGCCCTCCGATTAGCATCTTCTCAGACCGTGTCTGATGGATAGTGAAGGAAAGAAACGGATAGAGAAATTTTAAGAAGAAAAAAAAAAAGAAAGGGTAACAGAGAGAAAGCAAAAAGCAAAGAAAGAAAACGAAGAAATGTGGCACTTTTAGTTTCCACTCAATTTTCGTTCGATTTCTTCTTCATAGAGGTACTTGAAGGAGTCTCGGTAGTCCCGACGGCGGTGGTACCGTGTCTTGGCGTCCATGTAGGTCTGCAGCTCCTCCTGCGACGCGACATCCAGATCAATACCGTAGGGAATAATGGCTTTCTGTCCTATATCATTGTTGTTGATGAGCACAAACGACGCGCGGTTGGTGATGACTTCTTTAGACATTTTACGCTCCGCGCGAAGGGTAACATCCACCTCCATGGTGGTGTTCCTGACGTAGACCACGTTGGCCTCGAGCGAGACCCAGTCGGAGGAAAAGATGGGCTCGGGGAAGTAGACGCTATGCATACCAATGGTATAGACATTCTGGTTCCCCACAAACATGCGCCCACAGTGCACGGCGTGCTTCTCCATCCACGCCATAATTTCTCCCCCAAAGACGGTATTGTTATTGTTGAGGTAGGAAGAGAGAAAGATGCGGTTGGCGCAGACTTTGGTCGAGGCGATGCTGACGTGTGCCCTTTTACCGCGGTTAATTTTTCCATTGACTTCGTCCGCGATGAGGACCTTCTTTCGATTCTCCAGCGCGATGGCTTTGCTCTTCCCCTGCGCCTCTCGGATCGCCTGATAGCGAAGATGCATTTGAATATCAAAAGGATCGGTGAGAATCATCTCCGGGGCCACCTTGGCGGACTTGAGCTCCGGGGTGATGAGCACCATCGTAAAGAAGGACTCCCCCGCGGCGGTCTCGATGCGGGTGGTGGGGGAGGTGCGGTAGATGCGGATATAAATACCCAGAGAGCTGCCCCCCGCGTGGATCAGCCGGCCGTCCATGCGGACCGAGTCCCCGTGCAGCACGGGAGAAACAAAGGCGGTGTTGTTGACAGCAACGGTGCAGCTGTTGGTGTACTGACCGGTGTTGCGGCTGGCCGTCTCCGACACTTTTTCTGCGACACGGTAGGCGCAAAAGTCTAGCATGGAGAGCAGGGAGCCGGCGGTGAGACGCTTGTTGACGCCGTCGATACCGACCAGATCGGTCCACGACAGTCGGAGGGGCTCCGCAGTGCCATTCTTAGGGTTACCAATAGCGATGCTAGAGGGGCGTGCGGCGGCATTGCCGTCCTCCGGGGGAAGAGAGGACGCATAACGGTGGAGGGGGGTGAGGGCGGCGCGAGGGGGAGTGGGTAATACTTTTCGTAGCATTCGGCGCATCTTTCACGTGAAAGGGGAGTAACAAAAATGTACGGTCAAAGTGTATATAAAGATAAAGGGAAAACTAAGAAATTATGTTTCTGCGTATAAGAAATGATAAGATGAATGAATTTATTAAGATTTTTCTAAAGCGGAACAAGAGAAAGAAAAGAGAAACAGAGTGACCGTTTTTTGGTGGAGGAGAATAACAACGAAGTCAGTCAATATTCTTTATTATCTTTTATTAATAGTATTATTGGTTTTTTCATTTTTCATTTGAAGAATAGAAAATGTCGCCTTTAAACGACCAAAATACTTTACATAAATCAGATAGTGTACATACGGTCCAATCTCTCGCTCTGTCAACCTTTTTACTTTTATATATAACATTGAACCAGGGAAACTTAAATATATATATATTTGTTTCATATAAAATTAACAAATAAAAAAAAAACGACATCAGAAAGGAGCAATATACTTGTATTCTACAATTCAGTAAACTCCTCCCCCGTCAGCACATACCGCAGCTTCTCCACCGCCTCCACCCGCTCCTGCGTCATTCTCGCCAGCTGGTCCTGTTTCTTGGTGCGCTGACCGGGCGTGTTGACGGTGGCGATATCGAAGCGCATTTGCCAAATCTTTTCGTTCAGCTGACGTATTTCTTCCGTGATGAAGTGAATCTCATCGTCCTGTTCATTCCGTATCGCCCCCGCCTCCGCCATGAGGCGGTCGAGGGAGTCCTTCCGTTCACTAGGGCCGCTGGGGGCGGCGTTGGAGGTGAGGCGGGTCCGCGGGGGGGCAGGCTTGTCGCTGGCGGAGAAGTCACTGGGGGTGATGGGGCGCACCTCATCGACCTCTTTAATACCGTTTGTGAAGCGATCGAGGAGGTTGGTAGGGGCGGTGGTGGGGGTGGTGGAGGCCTTTTTACCGGTGCCCTTCTTGTTGGGGGAGGTGGCGTCCTCGCAGCGGTACATGGCGTGGGGGGGAGAGGTGTCGGTAGGGGTGATACTACTCCTGCCGTGGGGGGTGATGGAGGTCCGCTTGCTCGTCACCTTTTTGGGGTCGCTGGCCCGCTTTCCGTTCTGGACGCGGGGGAGACTGGACTTGCGGGGGGAGGGGTTGCCGCTGGTGGGGTAGCTGGGGTTGGACCCCGTTACACTGGGCCGCGGCTGGGCGTTGGCGGCGGCCGTCGAGGCCTTCTTTATCTTTTTGGGCTGTTTCTTGGTCGGGGACTCCGCCTTCCTTCCTTGACTCGCCACCGTCTTGGACTCCCCCTTTTTGATAAACTTGTGAGGTTTGTTGGTCTGCATCTTTTCCCTCAGTGCGTCCTCGGACTGCGTGTTGGGGAACATATTTTCCATCGTAAAGACATTATCCCCACTCTTTTTCTGAGAGGAAATGACTCCATCGACGTAGTGACGGGTCTGCACCTCATCAGAACCGGCGGCGTAGTACTTTCCCTCGCCGTTTAGTACGTTATGATTCCACGTACACTCTAATCGGTTGCCCTCGACAAAAGTAAAGCTGCCCTTGCCGTTGCGCTGGGGGGTCAGTCCCGCCATCTCCTCGCTGTCCTCAAAAGAGGGCTCCACCTCACCCCGATAAAAGTCCCCATTCCCGTAGCGGATGTCGCCCTCCCCGTACACCTTGCCCTCCCGGTACGTGCCCTTGAACTCCATCACCCCCTGCGAGGGAAAGGTGACGGTGGCGTGGCCGTGGGGGAGACCGTCGAGGAACTCGCCGTCGATGGTGGTGCCTTTGGGTAGCTTCATGGTCCCGGTGCCGGTCAGCTCGCCGTTGGAAAAGGTCCCCTCATACGTACAGCCAGTATCGGTGTCCCGCCACACGCCCTTTCCCTCCCACTTACCGGCGTTGAAGCTGCCCTCGTAGTGTATATTGCCTACCGTCTCCGCGCCGTGACCGTGCTTCTTTCCTCTCACCCACTCCCCATTGTACGTCACGGAGCCATCCCCGCCCCTCGTCGCCTCCTTGTTGTACACCCCCTTCCCCTGCCACAGCCCCTCCGCCCACTGACCGTCGTAGCTCTCCTTGAGCAGCAGGTGCTCGTACCGGCCGGCGCCGCTGGGGGCCCCTCGCACCCACTCCCCCTGGTAGTGCTCCTGGGCGCTCTTGTACTCGCCTACCCCATGAGGGGTGCCCTCGTGGACCGGACCGGAGTAGTAATCCCCGCCGTCCCACCGCCACACCCCCGTGCCCTCTGGTAGGCCCTGGCTCCACCGCCCCTTGAAGCCGCCGTTGCGCTGGTAGGAGAGCATCAGGCCCTTGGCACCGGGGGGGAGGCCGGCGTCGTGGGCACCTTGGGAGAAGATTGAAAGGTAGAGGAGATCTGTAGTTGTCCCTCTCCGTTTCCTTCGGGCTTTCCAGAGAAGAAATCGCCCTCGTACTTTTTGATGACTACTTCAGGGCCAAAAAAGTCACTAGGCCAGTTGGTGGCGGTACGGTTTTCGAGAATACCCTTTCCGTTAGGGATACCTTGGCGCACCTCGCCGGCGTAGACACTACCGTCGAGGTAGGTGACCTTTGCCCCTGGTCCCGTGAACTCATCCATCACGGTGGGGCCTACATACGTCACGATCAGCGTGTCGCGGGGCTCGGAGGAGCGCTCTAACTTCTTTTCCGAGTTGCGGAACGTCACAACGCCCTCCATGCGGTCGTCCCGCCAGGTTCCCTCGTACACCTTTCCATCCGCGTACTTCATCACACCCTTTCCTAGTCGTTTATTCCGGGAGAATTGGCCCTTGAAGGTGTCGCCGCCTTTCAGCTCCAGCTCGCCGTTGCCCTCCCACTCCATTCGGTCCACCTCCCCCCGATAGACACTACCGTCGGCGTACGTGATCTCAGCCGGCTCACGTATCTCCACCGTGGAGGCCTCATCCGCGTGAAAAGGACCACGGTATTTGATCGGGGGAGAGGTGACGAGAGAGGGGGGATTGCTCATCCTGAACTGAGGGCTGAGCTGCCACTCCCCCAGCCCGTGCCGCTTGTCGTGCTGCCAGTAGCCAAAGTATATTCCCCCGTCGGTGAAGCGACAGGTGCCGTGAGGGCCACTCCGGAGGCCCCGCTCAAAGCCTCCAGTGTACTCTGTGAAATTATCACTCGGCGCCCCCCGCAGCGTCCCTTCGCCGTTCATCTGATCGCTGAGCCAATCTCCGGTATAGGTTCTACCATTCCCAAACTTGCAGTTGCCCTTCCCGTGGCGTAGGCCATTGACAAAGTCGCCCTCGTATTCGTACCCCTCCGGTCCTGGCACCGTCATGACGCCTTTTCCATGAGGGACATCGTTCGCCCACTGTCCTTTATAGACAGTTTGGTTCGCCCAGACATACTCTCCTACGCCGTCCTTAATGTTATCGCCGATCGCCTCGCCGTCGTAGCGGTCGCCGTTCTGGAAGTTTTTGGTAAATTTGAAACGCTTTTGACTAGACATTGAAAAGCTCTACTTCTCTCTACTGAGATACTATTAGCGAGTGAATTTACAAAATGCTTTAATTAAATACAAAAAGGGGAGAAATACTTCTATTTTTGAAAAGGAAAAAACACACCACTGTTGTAATACACATCAAAGCGCTCCATTTCTGAAATAGTGTTTTTGACAAAAAAAAAAAAATGATTGTGGCATACAGAGCAGGGAAGGAAAAAAGAAAGAAAGAAAAGAGAAAAACTAAAAGCAGTAAATTTTACTTTTGTGAAATCAACGCTTCCTCTCCCGTCGTCATAATAGTGAGGCACTCCTCCCAGAGCTCGATCAGCTCCTCTGGTAGGCCGCACTGTCTGCCCAAGGCGGGACCGAGGAGTAGGTGCCTCTCCTTCGCCCTGTACTCCGCCACACACTCCCGGTGGCGGCCCTCCTCTCTGGTAACACAGAAGGGGGTAAAGGTGGGGATCGCATCGACGGGGAAGGCCTTCTGTTTTTGTGGATCCCCCTCATCGGTAGCCGTGATGGGTTCGTGAAGGAGGGAGACACCGGAGGGGGGCACGTCACCGGGGTAGACCGGCGTACAGCGCATGACATACCACTGAAGGGATTCAAAAGGAAAGGGCAGTTCGGTGTTTTCTTCCTCGGCGACGGCGTCGTCCAATATTTCAATGAAGTGTGTCGTCAGCAGTACGACTTCATTTCGCGGGAGCGGGGTCCCTTGTTGCCCTGGCAGGGTGCCGGTGAAGTAGCGCAGGACGGACCCGGTGAGGGCGATGGCGTCCTCTGGGGTGGTCCCCCGTCCGAACTCATCGAGCAGTATCAGCGGAGGGTACTCCTCCCCCGCCTCAGCGGCACCCTTGTCGCCCTCTCGCGTCAGGCGGGACTGCACGTTGGCCTCACAGAGTCGGAGGATGCGGTTGAGGGAGGAGACCTCCTCGGTGAAACTGCTGTTGTTGGCCCCCACCCTCGCGGCGGTGGAGACGGTGGAATGGATGCCGCCAAACAGTCCGAGGCGGACCGACGTGGCAGGCACAAAGGACCCCAAGTGGGAGAGGAACACAATGTGCGCGATGGCCCCCAGCAACACCGACTTGCCGCTCTGATTGGCCCCAGTGATAATATTGACGCGTCGGTTTCCGCCGTCGGAGCGGAAGGAAAAGGGGGTGAGGGTGCTGGTCTCGGAGGTCAGCTCCAAAAGCGGGTGCCAGCCCTCCTGGACAGAGAGAAAGCCCGGTGGTGCGTCCATGGCGGGACAGCTCCAGTGGTGCTGAAGGGCCACATGGGCGAAGCTCAAGAGACAGTCCAGCTCCGCCAGCATCCGGGAGGGGGGGAGGAGGTACAGAGAGCGGAACAGCAGGGACTCATCCAGCTCGTTTCGTATCTCGTCTTCGCGGAGGTGGATGCGCTCTCGGAGGTCGCCGACCACCGCGTCCAGTTCGCCCATGGCGGCGTTCTTGAAAAAGTACGTGTTGTTCTCCTCATGATGAAGGGTCCAGCCGTAGCGACGGCTCATAAAATCGAGCACCCCAGGGGACCTTGCGGGACCGCCGGCTGGTGCCTCCTCCTCCCCACAGAACTGCTGCATCTCCGCCTGGCACGCGAACAGGAGCTGCTCCCCGTCGACGCAGAGGAGATAGCCGTAGGGATGCAGGTACAAGCACTGGGCGAGGAGGGAGGCGCGGAGATGGGGGGAGAGGGAGTGAAACGCCTCTTGGGCGTAAAGCTGAAGAGAGTTGCCCATGTCCGACAGCCGCGCCCACAGCTCACGGAGAAGGCCGGTGGAGTCGCTGTCCATTCGCACGGTGATGCGGGTTCGGTCTGAGGTGGGGGCACCACCACGGCCAGGGCCCGCGCGGCCCCCTATCCCCTCCAGCACAGACTCCAGCTGGTACGCCATTTTGGAGAGCTCCTCCACGTCATAACTGTGGATCAGCTCAAACAGAAAAGGGAGCTCGTGCGCCAACGGCGCCACCAAGTCGTAGATCATCAACATGGAGCGTATCGTGCGGAAGAGGGATTGGTACTTTGCAGTGGTCATTTTCCCCCGGCGCATCAAGGTGAAAATACGGCCCGACGGTTTGACCCGACGAATGGCGCGGCGTAGGTGCGTCAATAGACTGTGACGAGAGGGGTCGGTGAAGTACCGCACGACGGACTGTCGCCGCTGTATCTCCCGTTCATCCCCGCTGGGGAGGGAAAACCACTGCCGCAGGAGCGCCCTCCCCAAGGGACTTTGGGTGTGGTTGACAAAGCTAAACAGGGAGAAGCCCTCCTTGGAGTGACCGACGCCTTGATAGTCGCAGGGGTGCAACTCGGTCCGCGTGATCTGCAACACCTCCGCTACCTCTGATTCAACGTACAACACACGGAACGGACCGGTTTCGGTGACGTCACTGATGTTGGACTTTACCGCAGAGACAAAGTGCAATAAAGCGGAGAGAGAGGCCCGCATCTTGGTGTGTCGGGGGCGGAACCGGCTGTCCAGCTCCTCTGAACTGACGCTGGGATACATCACCCCCAGACGGGAAAGGAGTTGGCCCCCATCAAAGGCCGTTTTTCTGTTCAAGTAAATCACCTCGCACCCCCCAATCCGTGCCACCAGACTGGCGATGAGATTCTGCTGGTGGTCCTGGGGGAGGAGGAGGGTGGGGCGAGTGACGCGGAGGTAGCGGACCAGCCATAGCAACGAGCTGGGGATATCCTGCTCGCTCAGCAACACGAAGGGTTCATTGGTGGTGGTCCTCCCGGTCAATTCTGTGCCAATGTGCACCGTCACCTCAAACGTTTCGATGCGACACTCGGACTGGATGAAGCGGGCGACGCCTAGTCTGGAGTGGTCATAGTATAAGGCGGTGACCTCCACCCCCAGCTCCTCCGCCTCCTCACTGGCCTCGCTGCGGTCCTCGTCGGAGTCTCTGTCGGCGGTGGTGGGGCCCTCGGCGGGGTCGGTGCACCGGGAAAGGAGGGAATTGACGTTTTCCCATTGCATGGTGATTGAGCAATGCTCTCTGTGTGTGAATATATTTATAGGTGATTATGTTGTTGTTTTGAATCTATGCGAGAAGTCTTTTCATTAGAGTAAAAATGGGAAGAGAAGATCAGGGTTTAAAATAAGAACAAAAAAGCAAAAAAATAGCCAAGATTCTCAAAAACATGGAGACCTTAAAAAAAAAAAAAATGAATTGATGAAGTTCACGAAACTACAGCACGTTGTACATTGTATTTACATTATTATTTTTTTATATTCTAAGAACTGGTGAAAATAAAAGGTATTAAATTTCTCTTTTTTTATTTATAGGTGTATAATTTAGATTCTGAAAGATGGTACAATTAAATTTATGGCAAAAACGAACAGGTGAGAAAAAAGATCTAGAAGGCAAAGAAAAGTAAAAAAAACGGGAG
>AUXL01000313.1:0-12385 GCA_000482185.1 Angomonas desouzai | reverse complement strand
CGAACCGCCCTTAACGCCCGCGCCGAGGGGCGAGCCGGGAGTGGGGTGCCGTTGCCTGGCCCTCGGGCGGCAAAAACACACGACCGCCACAAGCGACGGGTTTCGGGAACGGGTTTCGCCGCGCGGGGACGCCCCCTCGGAGGGTCCCCGCCGGATCATTTAGTTTAATCTTCAAGAATAACGAGGGGCCACTGTGCCCGAACGATGCCCCGGGCGGGGGGGGGGGGGGGCCGCCGGTGGACAACAAAGACAGGGCGCCGGCCACGACGCCCCAACAAAACCGGGGAGGGGGCTATGCGGCGCGGGGGCTCGGGGAAGGCCCCCCTTTCCCCGGGGCGCCAAACCCCGCCGCCCTTCCGTCGTTTGCCGGGAAAGACGGGACGCCGGGCGGGCGCAGAGCGCGCGCGGTCACGCGGGCGCGGGGGGGACACCCACGGCGCCAGCCGAACGGCGAGAAAAGGGTCACCTCGAGCTTAACGCAAATCCGAAAGAGCGAAGCCAGGCTAACCGGGGTCGATTTCCCGCGTTAGTAAAATGTGCAGTGATTTGGCGGGGCTGGCCAACCAGGAACCCACCCGCTCCGCCACAACGAAATCGACCGCAAGGGAACCAGCGCATCACATACGAAGGAAGGGAAAACGGGCGCGCCGCCAGCGGGCAAAAGGCCGGGGGCACACCAGCGGCGACCAAGGTCCCCGAAGACCCCCGCGGCACGATTGCGGGTCGGGCCCGCGTCCGTCTGGGTGGCGGTGCTCGGGGTGTGTGGGCGATCACGTTTCCTTTTAAAACGTGGGCAGAAACCACCGGGCTTGGTCGGCTCTTTTTTTTGCACCGGGCGCCAGGCGGGGGCATTCCCGGCCGCGCGGGGCTTTTCTTTTGTCTTGGTTTTTTGGTGTCCCGGACCGGTTCGAAAAGGGGCGCGAGACGTTGCCAAAATTTCACCCCCTTGGGGCTGGGGGAAGGCGGTTCGGTGCAACGCTCGTTCTATTTCCTTCCCATCGAAATAAGGTTTCGGTGCTTTCTTTTCGGTGGGGATAGTCGGCTTGCTTGTCGGGGGGGCTTTCGGTGCCGTTTTGGTTTGTTCGGTGCTTGGGGGGCGTTGATTCTGTGGTGGGCCAAACGGGGGTCGGGGACCCTGTTTCCGTCTCTTTTCGTGTTTTGTCGCCAGCCCCTTCCTCGGGGTGGGGGGCCGTTAGCCTCCGTGGCGTCGGTTTCCGGGTTGCAAAGTTCGGGATCGCCCTCTCATGTCGTTCTGGCGGGCTAAAGAGAAGTTTTTCCGTGGTTCCCCATTCCGGGCCGAGTGCTTCGTTGGCTTGTTATTGTGCTTCGAGGGCGGAAAAAAGGTCCTTGGTCCTCTCTGTTTGGCGCCGAGTGGGGCATTTTTCCTTTGGGATGGCCTTTCGCGCCCCTTCATCTTTCCCTCCTCAACCCCGTGGGCATTCCCCGTGGTTTCTTCTCCCTCCGGAGGTACTGTGGGTGCCATGCTCCCGGGCCCCTATTGGTTTCCAGAGGGAGGGTCCTTCCCCCCTCCCTTGGGGATCGAACCCAGGGCCTGGGGCGGCTCCCGTTTTCTGATGGATTTTTCTTCTACCTAGGCTTGAGGGGGAAGTGGGGGAGGAGGGGTGTGGGAGGCGGCGGCGCAATTCTAAGGGACAAAAGGGGGACAAATTGACGGGAAAGATGGAAATTATGAGCCAAAACGGCGAGTGAGGGCACGGACCCTGACCGAGAGATTTCTGCTGTCCTTTTCTGGCTCCCTCGCGCTTGTCTCCGGTGTATATTCCTTTAGTGCTCCATGGTCCGCATCAAAATGATGAATCAATCGGAGAGCGGAGCGGAGCGCTGTTTTTTCTTTCGGCGGTATTACCGCGGTTTCTGCGCTGGTGAGACGCGCCACTTCATTGAGCAGGCGCTCGATCACATAAAGTTTTCGCGTGTGAGTTGTGTTTGCTCCATCTCGCAACTCGTTGGTGAAAAATACGAGAAAACGGATGACGACGCCCAGTTCTCTCGCCTCCCGTTCTTGGAATGGGAATGACAGTGCAGCTTGTTCCACCTTGCTCGAAAAATGGGCATCACCTCCGCCGTTTAAGTCACACAATATTGACAACACATAGCGTCTGCCCAAAAAGATTTCCACTTCCTGTGGCGAACAGCCGTCGGGGGGAGCGAAAAGCGCATCACTTGTTGAAGAGAGAATAATCCTCAAAAACGAACTTACCACAGCATCCCTCGCGGTTTTCATGGACAGAGGGCTTTGATATAACAGTTCGGTGGCCCTAGGCCACAGTTCGGGACCCGCCGCTGAAGAGGCCAAAAATACGGCGGACTTCTCTAGGATTTTGAGGGTGTGTCCAAGGACGGTTTGCAACCCTTCGCCGCGGCGCACGCACGTTTCGCCAATTTGTATCACAGCGGCAAGAGAGTCCTCGTCGGCGACGACTTCGGCAGTTTGCAAGCGTTGCTCTAAAATTTGACAGACAGACACAGATGCCGCAGAGACGGTTTCGGTGGGAGACGAGCCACACACAGTGGAGAAAATGATGGCAGTCTGCGGCATGGTTAGGTACGAGAATGACGAACCGTCCCCGTCAAACCGAAAGGCCAATCTTGCCACATAGGAACTCAGACTTGTGTGAAGGCGCGGCATTTCTGCCGGATTTTTGCCGCGCCCATGTGGCGAACTATGCTTCAGGAGCCACAATGATGGCAGCAAAGCCGACTGGGGAGTTTTGCCGGAGGGGCGTGCCGTCGCGCTCTCATATTCGCGGATACGGTCCACCGCGCGGCAGAGACGAACCAGCTCTGTCGGGTCCGTGAACGTACCGACATTGACGTCCAAAACAGCGGCGCAACAGTCCTTTATCATTGAGTATTCTTGTTCTTTCAGCAGCGCGGGATCGACCTTCAACCACCCTGACTCTCGCCGAACACTAACACCAACGGACCCGGTGAGATCCAAAGACAGGAATTGAACACACAAAAGCGAGTAAGAGGGGTCTGAAATAAACTCTTCCATGTGTTCGGCGATTAGGTTCACCACAGAGGCCCACTGTTCAAGGAAAGGAAAATAGGATTCTGGCTTCGAGGTAAAATCGGACCTGTCAACGCACGCTTCCATGACACGAATAAGCGCATCGAATTTTCTCGAAATTTCCATATGGGTGCGGCCTCCCGACGCACCGGTTCCCATTTGCTGGATGAACAGCTGCGCGGCGGGTTCCACTACTTGGTCTGACAAACCGTGACGGATGACATTTGCCAGCGTCAGACTGACCTTATCTAAATCAGCGTCATTTGCGGAGGGGGTCCGCGATGGGGAATGAGCACTCTTCCGCACCTCAAGTAGTAGCCGTTCCGCGAGTAGCTGCCGCAGATTTACTTTTGACTGCGGTGAAAAGCATTCAAAGTGCGCCTCGAGGGAACGCGCCGGATTCGACAGCGAGCTGGAGTGCATGCGACGCAGGAGCTCGTCCAAAGGCATTTTGCTGACGAGTTTTCTGTGTGCCTCTCCGCCCACACTTTTGAGCGGATCATACTTGCCTACGGTCCGCAGCAGCATTTGCGTTTCACTACATCTAAAATAAATCTCGGAAAAGAGTGGAGAGAGAGAAAGGATGGTAGATATATCGTACAGTGATGACAGGACAAACCGCCACATCAATTTTTTTTTTTTTTTATGAGGAACAAAAAAAGATAAATTTTTACGCTTGTTGAGAGCTTTCGTTTTCTTCTTCTATATTGTCCGCCGTCCCAAGGCCCGCATTCCCGGATGTCGCTGTTGCCGGCGACCGTATTTCCGTCATCTACATGTGCATCGACTTTCGCTGTGGTGCCTGGATCGGTTTGATTGCCGGTCTGAGGGGCTCCTTCTTTCGCCTGGGGCTGGGGAGCTGGATTGCTCAAGTGAGCATAAAGAGAGCTCACGGCCTTTAACGCCTCTTTTGCCGCTGTAGGTTCGTCAACCACAGCGGGGGCCTTTTCGCAAGGTTCAGACAAGGTGAGGCAGGTTCGTTCCACAGAACGACCCAGATTAATATCGGTCATGCGCATCTGCAAAACTTTCAGTCTTTCTTTCGTTGCCTCCTTCAATTTGGTGTCCCACACGTCATTCCAGTTCGCCTGCAGATCGACTATACGTTTTGCGAGAGATTCACCCTGTTGCTTTGTGGCATCGTGATACGACTTTCGGAGTTCCACAATCTGGCTTTCCTGACTGTGGACCGCGTCTGCCAGACCCTTGATAAACTGTGTCTGTTCCTTTTCATTTAGTAAAGATTGTCGTGAGACGCATTCCTCGATGTAGCCGCGGAGGCGTGCCAGCGATTCAGCCACGTTTTTTATTTCCGCATCTCTGCCTTCCTGCTGCCATCCTTCGGCCTCACTGCGAAGCAATTGAATCATATCCTGCCTTTCCTGACGAACCATATTCCGGAGGTCCTCCGCACGTTGGGATTCCATTTCTAAAAGACGGTGTACCATGGAAAAACATTCGGAGGCTTGTTCGGCAAAGCGGACCACATGATTGTACTCTTCCTTCATCTTTCCGAGTTGGCTTGAGGCCGTCGCGAGTTGACGTGTCACGACGTCGTTCACGCTGCGCAAATTTTTCAATTCGTCTTCGCGGGCCCCTAATACTGCGGCATTCGTTTCCCTTTCACGGGTCAAATCCGTATAAAGCTCATCATATTCCCTATTGCGGCGCAATAGGTCTTGTCCGTATTCCATCAGTTTTTTTTGTGAGTGGAGGAGGTCCGTCTTGAGGGATACAAAAGACGTCCCGTTACCGGGAGGGTGTTGGCCGCCCGGAGGTGCGACGAGTTCAGTGTTATGTGCAAATATATCTTTTGCGCATTGTACTATGCGGTCGAGGGTGTCGTTGAGATTGAACGGTGTGCTACGGTCGTTCTGTCTGTGCGGATCGTTTGAGCCGTAGTGTCTTACAATTGTATCGCTCAGCACGGCTTGTATCCGCTCTTGGCATGTGTTAATGAAACGGTTCAAATTATCCTTTTGCCTCTCCATCTGACGAATCTCATTTTTAAGTTTTTGTGCCTCACGGGAGTACCGTTCCACTGCATCCGGGTCTACTGCGACCGCAGTGCTGGACGCCGCGGCGAGTGTTGCGGCTTCCCTCACGCACTCCACACAACTTCGGATCTCGGACTCCTTCATTTCCGATTGCACTACTTTTGCCAAAGAGTTGATGAGGAGATCCCGTGCCGCTTCCAAACCGGTGCACAAGGAGCGAGATTTTAACAACTCTTCCCGCAGGGACACAACCTCGTCCCGCATTTCGACGAGGTGTATCGTGGTGGACTTTTGAGCTCTGCCAGTTACTGCAGTTTGAAGACGAAGCCTTGTCATTTCCGTCTCCTTTTCTTTTAATTCGTGAATTTCCTGCCTCAACTTGCTTATCGTTTCGTTTCCATCACACCAGAACTGGACAAGCTCGCCCCGCACGGAGGTGGGGTCCTTTGTGATGGCTTCTTCTAAGCGCTGACGTTTCAATGATACGCCACCGTCTCCGGCGTTGGCTTCTCGGATCGATGCTAGAGCGCTTTCCAACTCCTCGACACGGGCGTGCAGTCTGTCGCGCTCGTGCTCCACCTCGACCCGCCTGGCCTGTTCCGTTTCCAGTGCCAAACAATTGTCGTTGACTTTTACTTCGGCGCAGGCAATTTCCTGGTGCAGATGGGACATTTCTACTTTGTGCATCTCCGCCAGCCGAGTCATCTCACGTTCCCACTCTCCTTGTTGGGCCTGTTTTTCCATTTGGGCTTCTGACAGTTGCTGACGGAGTGCCTCTACCGTTGCGATGAGCTCCGGTACTTCCTTGCTGTAGCCTGTCTCGTTTCCAATGAAACCCGAAACCCCGCGCGAGACATCCGACAGCGCCGTTTGGGACTCTTGCAGCTGACGCCGGAGTAGGGCTTCTGTCTCCTTTAGTTGCTCCATCTCTTTTACCGTGGACGGGCGTGAGTCATCTGAAAGGACGGCCCTCAGCTCCCCCACCGTCGACAAAAGTGTCTGCCTCTCCCTTTCCAGTGCTTCAATCCGCTCATTTCGAGGGACAACCTCTGTTTCGTGAATCGATTCTATTTGTTGCTCCAGCTGGGTTTTTCTATCACACATTTGTCGAAGCAACTCTGTCGCGGCAGACCCCGTGGTTTCCAGTCTTTCACCGACACCGACATCCAAAATAGACTGAGAGAGCGTCTTGGCGTCCGCGAGAAATTCCTGGATTTGCGTCGCCATCACCTCCTTGACGACCCTCTCCGCCGGTGACAATTCAAGGAGAGACTGTAAGCGTGAATTTTCTTCCAGAACGTTTTGCTTGGATACGTGCGTCATTATACAACTTATTTGTAGTGTGCTACAAAATAAATAAATAAAAAATAAGTAAGAGGGAGAAAAAGAGTGTTGAATGTGGAAACACGCCGTAAAAGCGCTAGCTTGACAGCTCACTAGAAGGACAAAAAAAGCATTTTTTTATTTTTTTGTTTCTTTCTTGCAAGTTACGTTTCTTTGGGGACAATACCACCGTTTCGATGCAGGGGGGCCCTGTATCGGGGAGGAGGCTGGACGACGAGTCCTTCTAGTTCTCCGGATCGGATCTGAGCGAAAAACGGTGCCCCTCCGTCGCCATGGACGCGGTGTCCCCCGGCGAAAAGTTTGCTGTTGCTCGCCGCCTTTTTGCTGTTGTAGTTGTAGGTACCTGTCTGCTTATGAAATGCACTGTCCCAGTAGCCGCCACCGGAAATGCCCCCCCGAGCGAAGCGAGCGATAAGACATATCTCCCGCATGGATATCCCCAGCTTTCGTGGTTCCGACCACTGGACCGGAAATGGGTTTAGGCCGCATTCCCCCATCCTTTCCATTGACTCTGGAAAGTCTGCATCGGCTAGCACGTCATACACGTAATTAACGCCGCACAAATGAGAAAGAAAATGACACTCCGGTTCCACCTTTATGACCTGCCAATTAATTTTTGGGACCAGTTTTACCGCCTGCTCTGCGGCATCCCTCCCATGAGCGGTGTCGTGAATAATTAGCGAGCGCTGCCCTGAAAACGCCATCATCACCGCCAACGGAGGACTGTCTTCCTCCATTTTGATCGGCGACACATTGAACGCCTGCAGATGCTGTTTTTGGGCAGCATTAGCGTTTTCACCGGTAAGGGTGTCCGCACTTAGTTTGTTTGTTCGAGAGGTGCCGTAGCCCATAAATATTCCATGGGTGGTGGAAACGAAATCATTTCCGTCGGCTCTCCCCCCGTCTATATCTTGGAGTAGGTGGTTGACGTCGCCGGTAGCACCCAGCCCGCGCATGTAACGAATTGTTTCACTCATCTCCGCGGTGCGGTTTTCTCTTCCGTACTTTGGCATTGGCAAGATCAAGTCGTAGTGCTGAAACATGATTTCATTCGAAAATAGACAGCCATAATAAGGACACCCTTTCATTTCGTGGATTTGGTCGACCAAGGTGGTGGTCTTCAGGACGGCAAACATATCTCGAACCTGACGCACAAAAAGTTCGGTATCTATCGCTTCTCCGGAGGCACTGTGCGTGGGAATAGTCTGCTCAGGCGGCAAGCGGAAGAGGGCGTTTACATATTTTCTAGACGACGCGAAAACAACGGAGGTGCTTATGTGCTGGGAGCGGACGCGGCGGAAGCCAGGGGGAGGAAACGGTCCGTAACATATTTCTTTACTGTAGTAGGTGTAGAGGTGGAGGGTGGGATCATAACATACGTGACTCTTAGAAAATAATGCACATAGAAAAAGAAATGAATTTCAAAAAGAAGCAACACGCGTGTTTATATGTCAGACAAATTCAGGCCGAAAATTGGATCACCGTCTTTTTCCCCTTTTGACCCTCCTTTGCGAGGAGATCTAAATGTTTACCAGCACTATCCGACGATTCGACCAAAAAGTCGATCTTGAAAGCATTTTTGTGGTACAGTCTGAGGACCTGCTCCCCTGTGAATTTAATTTGTGGACGGGTGAGAGGGCTGTCGTTGAGGCTGTCCAAAAAAACGTAATGTACGGACAGTTGCCGTTCGAGCAACAAAGTCTCCGAGGCTGTTTTGAGTATACCGGCGGTTGAACATACCGAGCCCCCAAAACGCAATGCGTCCACGTGATCCTTTTCATTCGTGACAGAGGTTACCAATACATAGTCGACGCCGCATTCATGGGTAGCCTGTCGGATTTCTTCCGCTACACCCAAACAGTTTGTCAAAACAACATCTGCCCCTAATTTCTTGGCGCACTCCTGGTCGGTGACAGGGCAGCAGACGAACACAACCAAACCAAAAAAGTGGGCAATTCGAACAGCGACGGAGCCAACGTCGTTTGCCACGCTATCTACGAGGATGGACCTTCCTCTTTCGATCCTTAACTTTTCGAAAAGGGCGATGTATACGGTCCAAACAGGGCGGAGCATCGCCGCAGCTTCCTCAAAGGACACCAGAGTTTGATTTTTGTCTTTCGGGATAATGACTAATCCGTCCGCGTCGACGACAGCGTATTCACAGAATGAACCACCGTAATTACTGAAACGGTCCGACAGGAAGACAACGTGATCTCCTACTTTGACATTATCCACACGAGGACCGACACTTTCTACGACACCGGCCCCGCTGCAGCCGACCACCCGGGGGAAATGATTTTTAGGAGCCTTCTTCCCCAGCATTTTGAGCAGCTTTCGTTCAGATTCGTTGATCGGAGCGCAGATACTCTTCCAGTCTTCAGGCTCAACACTAGCTGCCATTACTTTGACACGGACTTGATTCAGGCCCGGCGGGTATATGATGACATCTGTGGACATGCCTACCGCTGAAGTAGACCACGATTTGACCTCTTTAGCAGCGACCCACCCATTACATTTTAGAACGGTTGCCATTTACCTAAAAGAAGAGAAATCTGAGAAAATTATCCTGGTGAGCGGAGGACAAACGAACGAAAGCATTTACCAGAAATTATTCAAAAATAAAAATAACTAGACCGCATGAGCCAAAGGGAGACACCTGGGAGCGTGATTTCGTCACTCAGTCGCAAAAGTTAGCAAGCACAAGTTTACCTTTAATCCGGCCCTGTGAAACGAAATGAAGGGCTTCATCGGCCTTGGAGAGCGGGACCTGATCAATTACTGGGAGACGAAACGTTCCTTGGAGGTAAAGACGCATAACGTTTTCCAAAAGCGGCTTCACCTGATGTCTAGAGCACGAAAAGTGGCTCATCATCCCCGTGCACACGTGATGGACGGAGAGTTGTCGCCGGAAGACCAAGTCGCAGGTCGGAGACAGTGTGCCCAATGTGACGCAAATGGAGCCGCCTATCCGCAACGCCTGCGAGTGCTCCTCTGCTAAAGTGGATGCCGCACATTCCAATATAAAGTCAACGCCGGTATTGTTTGTTTCACGGAAAATACCCTTTACTACATCGTCGTTTTCGCTGTCAAAGGTCACGTCAGCACCCAACTCCTTTATGTAGCTCATGTTCTCCCTGATAGATGAGGCTAACACAAAAAGTCCGTAAAAGTGAGCTAATTGAATAGCTATGGTTCCCACCCCCCCGATGCGTGGCTAATGAAAATACTTCTACCTTTTTGAATCTTTAGTTTATCAAATAACGCCACATAGGCCGTACATCCGGCGGTGGGCAAGGCCGCTATTTCCGTCATGTTAACCGGTACATCGGGGATTTTACACACGGCGTCGCGGTCCACAACCGCGTATTGGCAAAAAGTGCCACCGCTGCCCGCTGTCAGATCAACAGAAAACATAACCCTGTCTCCAACTTTGATTTCACTTTCACACGAGTCTGTCCAACCCACGCTTTCCACTATTCCTGAACCATCTAGGCCACATACATATGGGAAGCAAAATTTCTGAGGGTCAAACGTGGGGCGCATTGAATCTATTGGGTTTATGCCAGCGGCCAAAAGCCGGACACGAATTTGGTTTCCTTGGGGTAGCGGCACACTGACATCACAAAGCGAGATGCTGTCGGGAGTCCACAGAGGCCGCCTTTCATTGCAAACCCACCCCGAGCACGTAACGGGAAAACCTTGAGTTTCCGAAGGTTGTCGGGGAGGGTGGACATTCACCGAGGGGCTAACTTGTTTTCCGTCGGCGGTTGTTGAGGATTTGGAATTACCCATCTATGTGAAGAGCTAATCTAATCTAATCTGAAAAAAATAAATAAATGGAATAAATAATAGTGAAGTATAATAAAAGAGGTCGCACTAATAAACGAGCAGGAACACTGCAAGCGTCGTTTTCGTCAACACCAGTTTTTTTTTTCTTCATTTTTCCAATCCTCTATAACGTAAAATTCTATGACTTTGTGTATTTGTAAATAAAAAACAAAAAACTCAAATGGAAAAATCACATCAGGCACTTGAAATTTCAGGATTTACTGGAGGCTCGCGAGCGGGGTAGTCCATTTGTCCGGCATCAGACTTCTTGGGAGTTTCAGTTTCTTCGTTGTCGCTTTGATCATCCCCGTTATTATCGTCCAATGTTCGTGCCCCCCTTTTGCGTTGAAAAAGGCGCTCATCAGTCGGTGACCACGGCGAGGAACGCTTAATATACATCCCATGTTTGCGCTCATAGAACCGTTTGATCGTTCGAGTGAATTCGGACTTTGGGACACCGCCACACAATTGTTGTCGATTCAGCGCCTCGAGAATGTCTTTTTGTGAAATTTTTGCGTTCACACTGATGAGAAGATGGATGGCGTCCACTTCTGTCTCAGTCATTTCCCTTCTATTTTTGAGGGCGGCCGCGACAAGTTTCCGTTGGGCATCTGCGAAATCATCATTTTCCTCATTTCTATTTACCTCACAGGCTTTCTCCAGCTCTGACTCCAAAATTTGAGAGAAGAACACTTTGTCCAGTGGGGCAACTCTCTCGAGACGGTCATACCGACGCAGAGGATGATTTGAGGGCTGTATCCCTATGAAGGGTCCACTGAAAGCAGGAATTAGCTTTTCTTTTCCCTTCAAGCGCATCATGCGTCTCTGCCGCGCTTCCATGGTTTTCCTTTGCCACCCGCCATCTGAGTCACTTCCATCGTCATCATTAATAAAGTCCATGTCACTGCTGCGGAGGGAATCACCGTCCGAATCATCGTCTGACGTACTCGCAACGTCATCGCCCTCAACAACATCCCAATCATCACCGGAGTCGTATTCGTAGTCGACGTTACACAGACGTGGCATCTCGCTGGCCAGGGGAAATCGTGCCATGTGAAAAAGCTCGACGGACGACAGCCCTGATTGCATAGTTTGGAAGGTACCGAAATAGGGTGGTCTGGATTGACATGGCTCGTACCCGATGGCGGAAAATGCGGAAAATATAACCTCGTCATTAAAAGCGTCGTGCGGATCGGCACCGATGTGAAAGCTGCAGGGACACTTATGAGTGTTATCTGAGTGTGCATTCGAAGCTTCGATCATGCTTGAAAACGATGAAAATTTTGGCTTTTCAATGATAGATACATCCTTGCAAAGTGGATGCATTAAAGAAGAGCTTTCTTCGTTGGGTAAAATAGAGAAAATGGATTTTGACGCCTCCGCAAGGAAACTTTCTGCGGTACCGTTGTTTTCCGGTTCGGGAGGTCCTTCAGGTTCCCAGTGTTGGAGCGCCTTCGGGATTATCCGTTTGTCTGGAACGAATGGGGCGAAAAGACGGTCGCTTTGCCCGTCCATCTTTATCGTGCTACTTACAAAACCAAACGTTGTCAGACTTGCGGTTGGCTTCTCGCTTTGATGTGCTTTGGCTGCCTTTTTAGCTTCTGCCTCATTTTTGATCCTTTCTTTTTCTTCTCTTTCTGCCGCTCGCTTTTCTTCGGCCAGCCTTTTCTTTTCATTTTTCTCTTCCTGTCGTTTTGCAGCCTCTTGTGCTTTCCTCTCCCGTTCCTGCTCTTTTCTCTCCCGTTCCTGCTCTTTCTTTATAGCGTTTTCTCGGACCTTTAGCTCTTTTTGTGAAACCTTAATCCCGCTTATCAACGGAACATCTTCGTCCAGGTTCAGAACCTTTTCCGCTCTTATTTCGGCAGAAACATCGGCGGAATTTACGCCATTTGAATTGTGCTCCTCATCTGTCTGAGTTTTTCCCAGCAACGAAGGGAGCTGCTTAATTAGCTTTTCGGCGTCCTCGGCGCTCAGTGTCTTTAGAAGTTCCGCAACTTGTTCCATTATTCCCCTTTCTTTCTATATTGGCACAAAAATCTTTAAAGGTGAGGAGAAAAGCGAAAGTAGAAGAAAAAACAGAGAGTTCAATGAACTACCTTTTTTTTTTGCAACTAAGAATTTGATAAAAGCAATTATAGGAATAAAAAATTCAGTTCACGTTGAGTGAGGAGAGAAGAAATGT
>AUXL01000312.1:0-12404 GCA_000482185.1 Angomonas desouzai | reverse complement strand
GGACGTGGGGCTCCGGTTTGTGGATCATGTAGTGCTCCCAGCCAGGCGACTGCTGCACACCCAGCGTGCGCCACTCCCTCTCGCTCATCAGTCGCCGCGGCAGCAGCTTCGACAGCTCCTTCGGCAGGATCACGTGGCGGTACTCAAACGTGTCGTCGTAGTACTTGTCGCTGTACATGATCTTGCACTGCAGCTTTTTGATCAGGCCCGCCGTCTCCATCTGGCTTTTGGGGTCGAGGCTAAAGTAGTCCGTCGCGGGGGGCATGCTCTCACGGGGTCTGTGCTTGCTTTGCTAATCTATTATAGAGGAAACCTATTTGGTGAGAAGAGAGTAAACAAAAGAAAGTGGAAGGAGAGAGAGAAAGGGAATGGAAAAGAGAGGTTGAACATAAAAAGGAGAATACGATGGGAAGGAAAAAATAGCGGACTCTCTGAATAATAAAGCTATAAAGAATATCTCTAAATAAAAATGCCTCTGCTTCAGAAACGCGATCCAATGGGTACTATGATCTTCCAGGTGATGAGATCAAAGTCCTATTAAAAGAGAAATAAAAAGAGAAATGAAAAAAAAAAAGTTCTATGGAATTGAGATCGGTACTAAAAGAAGGCATTATATATATATATATTAGGTTTTGTTTACTTTTTCTTAAATTTTAATGCCTGGAGTGAAATTAAAGTCCATATCCCAGTCGATTACTAACTGGGGGACTACAGTTTGGTTTGGACCACTAATCCGTTGGTGTGGGGTACCTTTACTTCTTGGAGGCCTTCTTGATGCTCTTGGAGGCCTTCTTCACCTTGAGGGACTTCTTGGCCACTTTCTTGCCCTTCTTGGCGACCTTCTTGGTCTTGTTGACCTTCTTGGCGACCTTCTTCCCCTTCTTGGTGACCTTCTTGACCTTCTTCACCTTCTTCGCGATCTTCTTGCCCTTCTTGGCGACCTTCTTGGTCTTCTTGGCGGCCTTCTTGCCCTTCTTAGCAGTCTTGGCCTTCTTGACCTTCTTCGCCTTCTTGGCAGCCTTGGTCTTGGGGGCCAGCTTCACCGCCTTGGCGACCTTGAGGGTCTTGATGGCAGAGTCCACGGCGACCTCGGGGATATCGATAAGGGCATCCTTGTCAAGGGTGATGACGGGGTTCTTGGGGTCGAGGGTGGGGACGGAGAACTTCTTGGCGAAGACGGCGGCGGTGGGGACAAGTCCACGGCGGGCGACGATGGCGACACGGAACATATCTTAGAATACGAAATAAAGAAGTAAAAGGGGTAAAACTAAATGAATAAAAAAAAAAAAGGACGCGGGATAAAAGGTAGATATAGTTAGAGCAAATGCCAACACCTTTCGACACGACAGAAAGAGAAAACGATTTATGCCAAAAAAAAAAAAAACTAATAATACATCGCTGGTTAAACCGCCTACTTTTTCTTTTTCTTTTTTTCATTCTTGCGTTTAATTTCTGGAATTTCGCCAGCTGGGACTTCATACATTTCATCGGAGTTAAGTCCCAGGAAGCTTTTCTGTGCATCCAGTAAGCGGGAAGCGTTGAGGCGCTCTTGGCAGTTGTACAGATGGGTAATCACCTCGCTGGTGCTGGGCTGGGAGAGGGCACCGACATCAATGAAATTGCAGCGCAGTCCAACCGCGAAGCCAGTAAAGTCCTCTAGGGAGCAACAGTCAAGGGCGCCACGACTGAGCGTCAGAAAGAGCTGACTCCCGCGAACAGAGGAGGCCAGCGACAGGAGGTGCGATACGTCGGTCATGGTGGAAATGTCCAACACCACATTCGCTGTCAAACTCTCCGTTGACACGTGTCGTAGCGTCGCCTCCACCTGCGCTACATCCCTTCGCGTAGAGAACATGGAGCGACTAGAGAGCATCACTTTAGTTTTGGTAAAATTGTGGAGGCGGTGGAAGCCCTCCACGTCTTCGGCGTGATGGCTGTCTTCCATGTAGATAACGCCGTGGTTTGGAACACTTTCCAGTTGCTGTCTAACGTATTCGGCGAGCTGGGCGCCGCTGACCTCCGCTTCCCCGGAGAAGAGTGTATACATCCAAACGGGCTCGGTGTTTTCCGCAGCAGGGAGGGGCGCCTCCTTCGCCGCCTTCTTCCCCTTTGCGGGGGCGGCGGACTGGTTTGGCTGGACGGACTGGGAGGCACAGTTCAACCGTAGTCCGAGAGACAACTCACTCCCCAGTTGCAGGCCCGCCTTCTCTGCCATCTCCTTCACCATTTCTAATACATCAGATAGATTGTCCATCGCCGGCATCACGAAAGTACCGTCGGGACGGGTTTGATTACCGCACAGTGTGCCACAGAGACGCGTCAGCGTGTACAACTTTTGCCACACGTCCATCCCGACCAGGCCCTTTTCCTCAGCGGGCTCCGCAGCGGTGGGGATGAGGTAGACCGTCTCTAGCGCGACACCGGTCGACTGATCGGCCCCCTTTCCCATCAGCGGAACCAAAAAGCGAGGGAGAGAGTAGCGGTCCTCCTCCCCCTTGCCGCCTTTGCTGGAGTCGAGGAGGGTGCGGAGCAGTTGCCCAGTGCGGTCGCACAGTGGAAGATTCATATTTTTGGAGGCGGCCTTCATCGCCGCCGCACTCACCGCGAAGCAAAAAGAGTCCGTCAGTGCGGGGAATTGGGTACGGGCCTCTCGAATGGTGTCATCCCAGCGTTGTTGCTGATACACGCCGAGCGCACTGAAGGTGGGAATGAGTTTGGACGCTAAATAGGCCTCCAAAGGCTCCACGAGGTCCGCCCCCACCTGAGGGGTGGAGTCGCCTGAGGGAGAGGCCGCCACCGCCACCGGGCATGCCCGCTCCGTGACCTCCACATTGGTATAGAGAAGAATGCGTACCTCCAGCCCACAGTCCCCGGAAGGGGTAAAATAGCGCTGGAAAGAAATCATTTTGGGAATGTCCCCGGTGGTGGCATTCAGAAAGTAGGAGGCTAAGAAAGATTTAGGCTCCTTCGCGCCCTCCTCCACACAGGCACGCGCCGCGTCGGTCAGCACGGCGGACAGGCCGTGCTCGCTGTCGTAGACTTTCCACGACACGTTATTCATTGAAAGGTATACCTAAACCGCAGTGAGGGGAAGGGAGAGGAGAGAGTAGGTAAAAACGACCAAAAGAAAGAAAATAAAAAATCACGGTGGAAATAAAATAAAAGTAATAGGGATGGACTCGCACATATTATATAGTCTTAGTGTGAAGAAAGGAATATCAACGTCAGTAATCCAACTGTTCCTTTTATTTATTTATCATTACGTTCTCAACCTTTGAGGCATTATACTCTGTGAGGGTCTTTTCCCAGTCGTTTTTTTAGTTCCTCAAAAAAGCGATCTTTCCGTGACGTGTTCTCTACAAATAGATCGTTTGCCTGTCTGACACCATGCGTTAGCAAGTGCTCCCACGCGGGGTCGTCGCACCGCTCCCCAGGGAGGATCCACCGCCCTCCGCAGAACAGCGGAATGTCCATCACGACGGGCGACGTGACGCAGCACGTAATTTTACGGTGGTCTGTGGTGCCCCGCGAGCAGGAAATAATACCCGCGTTGGTCTGCGCACCCTCACTGGCGCACTGCAGCAGCTCCCCAGCCGCGTCGAGGTCGGCGCAGAGGAGGTGCAGGATCATGGGCTCGAACTTTAGCTGCAACACCTCCGACTCTGGCACCAAAGGGACCTCCAGCTCCGCCCGCCACTGCCGGAACTCGGAGAGGACAGGGATGAGCGTCTGCGTGACGGTGCCATGGACGTCGGCGATGGGGTCGTGCGACTGGAACAGAGTGCCGCGGCCAACACCGCCCCTTTTACGAGAGGACTTTTCTTTGGCGATCACCTCTGCAGACTTGGCCCGATGAAACAGCGAGATCCGCCCGGAGCAGGAGCTGCTGGTGACGTAGGACGGGAGGGAGGCGTTGATGTACGTCACGAGGTCCTGTATGAGAGGGTCCACCCTACCCGCCAGACTCTTGTCGTTTTTGTTTTCGGCAAGGTCTTTAATGATCTGCTCCCGGAGAGTAGTAAAGTACTCCTTGGCCGCTCCGCCGTGCACAGGCTTGCGGTAGAGCACACGGCACGGGAAGAGCATTAAAGGAAAAACCGATTATATGCTATTCTGCATGGGGGAGAGCGGAGGGGACTTTATTAGACAGGAAGCAAATGATAGCAAAATTTACAGTTCAAACATAAAAAAAAAAAAACAAGTAATTTGTGAAGATCTAGTGTGAAATATATTTATTTGTGACCATCTTATGTGAGGTGAAAAGCCTCCTCATACCCCTCGAGAGACCAACTCTTTCAGTTTCTGCCTCCGCTCCTCCGCCTCCGCCTTTTCCCTTTCCACCTCCTCGTAGGGGCGCATCAGTGATACCCCGCACGTGTCCTTCTCGACGAAGCGACCGTTCAGCAGCTGCAGGTAGTGCGGGGCCTGCTCTAGCTCCCTCGCCACGACCACATCGCCATTCCGGGGAGTCCACGGACTATAATTGACGTAATGGTTGTTAGGAATCAGTAACATTTGACAGCGCGGGCGGCCGATAGGGCTCCAGTCCACTACGTACTTCCGCCCCTCCTTCGGATCAAAGGCGTGGTAGTGGTGCGTGAGGTAGTAGTCGCTGCCGACGCCGAAGACACCGAAGGCGACCAGACCCCACCGGCAGTACCGCGCCGTGGGACTGTGAAGAAAGTTCTCGAATGACAGCCACGAGCTCATTGGGCAGTACTTTGATTTATTGTGGAAAGACAGAAATAAAAAAAAAAAAAAAACATGGGAGGAGAAAAGAGGGAAAAGTGATACGCCTTCAAGGGAAAAAAAAAATGAACAAAAATAAGTAACAAAGGAAAAAAAAAAAGTGAAATCCGAGCAGTCGCACAACACTAAGTGCATCTATTGATGCTTTTTCTTCCTAGCTTCCATGACAATTTGTCTCCGTTTGACTCGAACCATGAGGCACAGTATTCGAGCTACAATCTTCACCCCCACCGCAGCCGCCACGCACATAATGGGTATCCAGTACACAATAAAAAGAAAGAAACCAGAGTCTTCAAAATAAAGTGGTCTCCCATGATTTTCCTGAAAAATGAACCGATTGTAACGCATGCCCAGATAGTTGAACGGTAGCATCAGCAATGCCAGAAAGAGTAACACGAAAAGGGTGGAAAAGAGACGAAAGTCCGAGACATCGCCGTAGGTGAGGTAGAAAGCAGAAAAGGCCACCACCATGTGAAACACCAGCAGGACAGTAAAGAAGGGGTGCGACCAGTCTACCGCCTCATAAAACGACTGGACAGACTCTACCCAATAATAAAGCAGCTCCGGTCCTTGGAGCTCTTTTACCCCATCGACCAGCCGCCCCCACCCCGTGGCCGCCATGACCTCTTCATGCGCCTCGTGAAGTCGGACCGCTAGTTGGCCCATCGCCCGCAGACGCAGATCAGTTGTACTTTTGAATGGCTTACTTATATACATTGAAAAACGCCAAGTAATAGAAAATGGAAGGGTGAAACGAAAGTTAATAAGTAAAGGTCAAAAGAGGTATTGTTCACAAAGGCCAATCCGCACGAACGTCACAAATAAAAAATAAAAAAGAGTATATTTAGACGTTACGAACATAAAATGTGTAAAAACAGAAAGGAGAGGAAGTGCAACTACGGCGCTGCGTCGCTCGGCTCTGCCTTGGGGGAAGTCTCGGCAGAATGGACAGAAATGTCCTCAATGGTAACCTCCGTCGCGCTCCGCCGCTGCGGTAGTAGACAGGCCAAAGGAATGGGAACCAGCTTACAGACAATAGAGATGAGCAGTAGCAGCCAGAGGAGGCGGTAGTTGGACCGTGTGATGCCCAAGGACTGGGCCAGCTCCGCCGTGATGAGGGAGCACACCGTGCCGCCGGTGAGGGCGACCACGGAGAATATTTCGAATGTGGTGGCCTCATAGTTCTTGGGCGTGTGCTCCGCGGCGAGGGTGATGGACGGCATAAAGGCAAATCGCCCAAACGCGCTGACAAAAAAGGAGTCGATGAGGATGTAGAAGGACGGGTTCAAGTGCAGCACCTCCGTCACGAAGCCGGTGCAGAGGAGCAGGTTAGTGAGGTACCCAAAGGCCCACGCCAAGCTTCCCACCGTGAAGATAAACCGAATCGAGGTGCGCTCCTCTCCCGCCGCTTCCCGTCGAGCCCTGATGTCCATCCAGTAGGAAAAGACGTAGGACCCCATCATGGAGCCCAGGTAGGACGCCAGAGAAAGAAAGGTGTAGTAACGATTGCTAAAGGTAAAGGCGTTGAAGAGGTAATTGTAGTAGATGGAGCTGCCGTCCGGCATCGCCATGTACACAAAGATAAAGGCAAACACTATCAGGAATACCGCCGCATCCCCTTTCAGTCCCTCTCTGCTACAGTCCAGTCGAACCTTTTCAAAGCATGTGGCAATCTGTTTTAGGAAATTATCTTTACGCGGCGCAGAGGGGCGGACGAAGAGATCCCGCGGACTCCACAGCAGCACAGGAATCAGAAGCGCGAAAAGCACCGCGACGGCTCCGAGAAGGGGCCGTACGGCGTCGCTCAGCCACACCAGTAGGATCTGCAGGATTACCCCCAGCAGCGCCCCACCGGACCGCCATAGCGTCGCGTTGGACAGAATAGACCCCATCCTCGCCACACTCTCCTCCTCATTCTCCGCATCGTGTCGCCCCACTTCAATCAAGAGACCGTTCAGTGGGATGTAAGTGCCCATCAGAAACGCTTGGCCCAGCAAGGAGAGAGGGAGAAACACACGAAAAGAGTTCACGCTCCCTGGCACCCAGTAGTACACCAAGTACAGCAGGCTGCTACACCCGCAGCAGAGCACAAAGAGGGGTCGCCGCTTCTCTCCCCACAGTATCAGCGCATCCGACAGCCACCCCAGCGCCGGCTGCAGCCAGCTCATGAGGCCAATGTACATCCAGTACCGCTGCACCTCCACCGGCTCGTACCCGAGCTCTCCGTTGATGAGGAGGGTGATGATGCCAGAGGAGACACTCTGTACCATGGCGCAGAGCACGAGGAGGAGGAGGACGGGGGGAGGGATCTGAGGGGGGCGGTACTCGGCGGGGGGCGGCGGGGGACGGTGTCTCCTCTTCCGTGGCGACGCTCGTGTACCTACCGTGACCGCGGTCTGGTACTTTGCTACGGTAGGTGGACGCGTTGCACCACTGGATGTCAACGGTGGAGGGCCGTTTGCCCTCTTCTACCTTTACCTCCTTGGAGGTACCCTGGATCATACACGCTATCGCCCCTTTACTAAAACGAAAGCAAAAAAATATTTTTTATTATTTATATTGCTTCTTGGGTAAAATAGAGAGGGGAGAAACAAAAAAAGTAAATACGAAATGATCAAAGTGATTAGTTTAAAAAGTAAGAATAACAAAAGCAAACGGCAAAATACATGCAACAAAAACCCCAGATTTTATTATTATTATTCTCATCGCAGAGTTAATCGAATTATCGCCATCTCTCGTTATTCCCCTCCTTTACTTTCTTTTATTCTTTTTCTTCATAATCTTCGCGACGCGTTTCGATGTCTTGATACCGCTAGAGAGAGATTTCCTAGCGTTGCCAATGCTACCCAGCGACCCGTGGCTCTTCATTACCTTCCCTGTCGCACAGGAAATACAGAAGCCCACCACACGGCCCTTGCGCTTGCACGTGGGGCACGTCCACGACACCCCCTTCTTGTCCTCCACTCCTTCGTAAATGTCTATCGGGGAGTCCAGTCCGAGACGGATCTTTTTTTCCCCTTCATGCGGGGACGAGTCTTTTTGAGGTGGATCGATTTGGGCTGTGTGGGGATCACGGGAGGGAGCGTTCCGCCATTCTCCTTCAGGATTTCCTTTTTCTTCTGACGCTGCTTTCGGGTCTTGGACACCATTTTTCTTTTTATTAATGTTATGAAAGGGGGAAAAATAAAAAGAAAGAAAGGGAGAAGTCATTTGCGGAATGTATTGTCAAGATTCAATTCACTTGTTGTGTCTACCTAAACAATTGTTAATACTTACTTTTTTTTTTATTGCGTTACATTATTGTAGCGTTTCCATGAATATGTGGTGTTAAAAAAGTAAAACGTAGGTTCCTCGTTGCGTTCCCTTGCCTTTTTAATGAGGGACTCGTACTTTGGCGCCATCTCCTTCGCTTGCTTCCAGGCGTACTCCTTCTGATCCTCCGTGAGTCGCGCGGTGTACTTCTCTGCCATTTTGTTCAACTTTTTGGGGTCCTTCGCCTTCATGGCCATGTTCATCATGGAGGCGGGGCCGATGAGCGCGAGGTGGCCCGCGGTCATGTCACTGTTGGGAAGTCGGATGTTCTTTTTCGGATCGTTCCACCAGGGGTCATTCTTGAAGAGATCCTCGCTGTCAAGGAACTTCCCCCCCTCCGTCCCGTCATCGTCGCCCTCGTCATCCATCAGGGTAAGGGCCCGGTTCTGCATCTTCTTCACCTCGGAGGTGTCGTACCCGGCCTTGTCCATGCGGTTGAGCCAGTAGCTGGTACTCATGGGGCTGGCGATGGCCTCATTCACGTTGCCGTCCATAGAGTACGTCGGTTCCTCGTTGCGGAGCTCCTCGCTCTCCAGCTCCTCCGCGGTGGCCTCCCCCGCCAGTGGTACCACGTTGCAGGCGATGCGACCGGTGGCACCGTAGGCGTTGAACTTTACCTTTCGCCCCTTCACCAATTGTTTCTGTCGCTCCGCATAGAGGATCACGTTCTCCTCCGGGTCCCGGAGGACATAACGGACACCGTCATCGCCGTGAATGATGCCCTGGCCCTCCGCCTGCGACCACGACACCAGCACGCCCTCCCGCCACTCCGCCCCCTCCGGCTCCACCTCGACGCTCTTGATGACCACCTTTCCCGTCACATCGTTCTTCTCTCCCTGGATCACAGCGCCCCCTTTCCCGGCGTGGAAGGGCACGCGGTCCAGCATGGGCTTCATATCCGCAATACTGCTAGAGGCGGTGGACAGGATGTTCACCTCCCGTGCGTACTGCGGTTTCTCCGGATCGACAACAAACGTCACCACCGCCCCCCGGATACCATGAGAGTCGCGGTCCAGCAGTTGGGTGAAGTCGGCGGCGGACTGAATATAGTACAGGTGCCCCTCTCCGCTCTCCAGTGTCCCCTGGCCGCCGCTCCAGCGGGTGACCACGCCGTAGACGGGGCCGCTGGGGATGGGGCGGTCCTCGACGGGGGCGACCACCTCCTCATAGTAGCCAGTCGCCGGCTTCTTCTTGGCGGTCTCCCTTTCCTTCTCCTTCTCCTTTCGCGCTTCCTCGATGGACGCCGCGCTGGCGTCAAACTTTACATCGAGCACCATTATATTCTCCGCGAAAAACTTCCCCGGGAGGGTGGAATAGGTCACCTTGTCGTACCGCACGCGGCGGTGGAGGAGATTCTGGGAGGTAGGGAGAGCACTTTCGAAGCAGTGCACATTCCGTATCACCGCCACCCCCGCGGCCCCTTCGTGCATCTCCACCGGGGCAGAGGTATCGTCCGGGGGCCCTTGGAGGCCCTCTACCACCACCCCGCTGCGGTGAAGGGGGGACCACGCGAAGACGGCGCCCTCCACGCGGTAGGCCACCACCTCCCGACGGACCGCGTTCTTCTCCTCCTCCTCCCGCCGCTTCGCCATCTCCTCTCTCGCCTTGGCGTCACTGCCGAGCTGGCGGCGTAGTCGGAGGAACTCATTCGTATCGCGGTCCAGCACCCGACTGCTTCTCATGTCCTTAAAGTTTTTGGTCGGCGGCACGACATCGTCGTCGACCAGCGGCCCACTCAGTCTTACTAGTTTGTCAGAGGGGATACTATTGATATCCACAACAACATTTTTGGCGTACCGCTTCGCACTGGACGGTTTACCCTCACCGCCGGAGGGAGACGCGCCACGGAGGGGATTGTAGAAATCCACGGGAGGTTTTCTCTCGTAACTCTTGGCGGTGATGGGGTCCAGACGGGACCGTATAATGACACGGTCGGCCTCTGGTACGTCGTCGGCTTCATACGTGACGGTGGCCCCCTCTAACGTACGAAGCATGGTGGGTAGAACCGTCTCGAAGGCTCTGGTGTTGGCGATTTCAACCTCCTCTTCTGTCTCGCTGTCCTTTATCGTCCCCCGGCGCTCAAACGGATGCCAGTGCGTCACCTTTCCCGTCCTACGGGCCGTAAGGGCCAGAAACATGGGACTTCGTCGAAACAGAGCTCTCTTCCGGGTGAGGTGAAACATTTCTGAAATATATAACTATATTCTCATGAGAGAGGAGAAAGGAAGGGGGGAAATTAGCGAATAATGGTAACAAAGAAAAGGAAAAGGCTGATGGCATTGCAGCTTCCAGCCGTGGCACACTGATCTACAGAAAGTGGGAGAAAAGAAAATGATATAATATAAAAAAAAAAGTAAATATATATGTAATTCTCATTATCTAAATTTAATAATTTTAACAAGGGTATATAGCCTCCTAAGCGGTTGTGACTTCCGCCCTCTTGGAACCACACATGGCGCAGAATTTGGCGTTGGCATCGACGTGACGATGGCCACACTCTGTGCAGAAGGGCGCTAAAGAGGCGGTGGGGGCTTCCTTCCGCTTGTTGAGCCGCTGAGGGACGGGCTTTACTACGGGCTTCGAGGGAGGTGGGTTGGCCCCCACACTCTTCCGCCGCCGCGTCACCGAGGCATCTAAAGAAGGAGCGGGTTTCTCCTTGCTGGGTGTTTTGAGGACGATTTTTTTGCTTTCCGTTTTTTCCTCCCGCTCCACCGTCTTGGCGCGGTGGGTGGTGTTTCCCATTTGGCGGCTCCTCTCCTCCTCGGCCGCCTTCTCCCGCTGACGCCTCGCCTGTATCGCCTCCTGTCGCCGGCGCTCCGCCACCTCCGTCGTCCCGGCGGGCCCGCTGCGGGAGGACCCTAATTTACTCTCGCCGTCGTCGGCGGCGGTGGGGCGGAGGTTGGGCCGGCAGGAGGCGACGGGACGGCGGATGGGAGTGGGGGTCACCGCCGACCCGCTCTTGCGCACCGGCGTGGCGGACTGCACGCGGCCCCTACTGGTGGTGGTCCCTCTCTTCACGGGAGTGGCACGGGTGGGGGAATGGCTGTCGGGGCGGATGCGTGGGCTCTCCACGGTCACCCGAGGAGTCTCCGCTGCCGGAGACGCGGTCGCCCACACCCGCGGCTTCGTGCGGGCGGTAGTGACCTTTTTGGAGCCGACTACCGGTTCCTTCGGGGGCTCCTCTGGGGTGGAGCTGCGCCGCACGATGGGGGCGGGGGTGCCTTCCTCTCCTGTGCCTCTCGTAATGCGCTTTGGCTTGCCGAGAATAGAGGCCGGCTCCTTCTCTCCTATCGTGCTCCTCCGTCGTATGACGATTCTACTCGCCGGCTCCGCCTCGCTGCGGCCCTCCCGTAAGGGCGTGGACTTGACATCACTCCCTTTACTCGCCGGCACTTCCTCCACAGAAGGTGCAAAGACTACTACAGGCTCCTCCACCGTCGGCGAGGGTACTTCCCTCGGCTCCTCTTCATACGTGGATACAAGTGGAGGGGCGGGAGTGGGCTCCGTTACCGTCTCTACTGGCGTCGACGCCGACGACTCCTCCACCTCGGAAACGGTTTCGGAGTTTTTCGCGGGCTGTTCTACCGTATTGGGGGCTGCCATGGGTGTCGCCGCCCCACTGTCGCTTCCTAACTCTTCCTTTTCTTCTTGCCGATCCTCCTGGACCTGTTCTACGATCGGCTCCACCACCTCCCCCGCCACGAGGGACTCCTCCTCCTCAGGGCTGTCTGGGCTAACGCGAAGTGTCTCCGCGGAGGGCGTTGGACGCTCTTTTTTATGATCCGAGTCCGACGACACAGAGGAGACGGCGGACGACCCTGCTAGTTTCAGGTCACGGGGAGGGGGAGAGCGGGCGGAGGTGCGGCCGACGGAGCAGTCCAGCTTGGACTGCAGGCGGTTCATATTCTCCTTTTTGCATTTGCTCTAATAGGGAGAAGGGGTCGCCGCCCTCCCGCTGGCCGGAGGGGCCCCCGCGGCGGCGGTTGGAGCGCAGCGCACTGTTGTCCCTCGAAAAGTCTCGGTTGGAGCTATCTGGGTCAGACATGGCGCTATTCACAATGAACAAAAAACAAATACTACTTTGATGCGGATGACGAGAAAATACGATGAGCTGTAACTACAAACGGGGGAACGTAACGTTAGTATTGTTCTTACAGTATACTTCAACTACCAGAAAAATCTCCTTTGTCGGTGAAAATCGGTATTTACGTACAAAAGGAAAAGGAAATAAAGAAAAAAAAATGCGACAATGAACAGAAGGAAAAACAATCGACAAAAAAAACGATGATATGGTCTATAGATGAATATAAACCTTTCCGGAACTTCCTTGAAAATATCTATGG
>AUXL01000311.1:0-12409 GCA_000482185.1 Angomonas desouzai | reverse complement strand
ATTTCCCTTAAGCTTTTTTTTTTTTTGGTTCCATTCTCTACAATTCTTTTCGCTTTCTCTCCGCGACGAGAGAGGAGACCTTTGGCGAGCTGGGCTTGAGGCCGATCCAGCGACTGTAGTAACGCTCCTTCAGATACTGCTGCACCTCCCCCGGTACCGACGGAATGCGCCACAACAGAAATAGAACAATGACAATGAGGAAGTGTTCGGCGTAGATGGCGGAGAGAATGCGTTCGTAGCGGTTGGCGGCGATGACGGTCGCGGGGGCGCGTTTCTGCATATCGTCTCTCTCCGCTAACAGGACAAAGAGAAACATGTTCATGAGTACCGCGATCAAAAGAAAAATGCGCAAGACATAAATGTAGACTGTATTCTCCGCGGTTCCAAAGCGAGTGTTGGCGCTGCGTCGGGCGACATAACACAATTTGAAGAGATCCGATCGCACTTCCAGAAAGTTGGAGAGAAACACACAGACAATACTGTAGACAGGGAAAAGGGGAATGAAAAAGAGAACGAAACCTAACTGAATAATCATCTCAATCATGTCGTCGTAGACCTCATAGTCCGGGACGAGGTATTCATCGAGTTGATCGAGTGTGGAGAAGTTACGGTTCGTGGCCTGTCCCTTTAATAGTGTCTCTCGTATATCCCAATTTCCCCCATGTCGCCCTCTCTTTTCCTCCCCCGGCTTATCCCCCTTCCTCTTTTTGATCGGGCGTGCCTTCAGCGCCTCTTCCACCGGTCCGCTCTTGACGAGTTTGATCTTTTGGAGAAACTGCCAGACGTCATTTTTGTACTTGCTGACAAAAATGTTCTTGTGGGTACTGAGAAACGGAATCAGGGTGCACGTGATGAGACGGATAAAGACCGAAAACAAAAAGATGAAGGTGACGTTACTCTTGAGCTCTTCAATATCGCGGCGCACAAAGAGAATGAAAAACAGTTTACCGAAACTGTTAAAAAACTCAAAAAAGATTCGCTTCATCGTAAAGTTTTTGTTGTAGTCGCTCACGTACTCGTAGTTCTCCAGATCATTCAGGGCGGTGGCGACAATTTGGAACAGTCGACTGCAAATCTGAATGGTAATACTGTATAAAATCTTGGGGAAGTAGGAGAGCAGTAGATGACTGTCTTTGCTAAAAATGTGCCCCTCCTCCGAGAGACGGTGAAGGGCGGGGATGTGCAGCCGAGACGGCGGCTCTGGTGTGGTGCTATTGCCAGAGGGACGTGGAGTGGGGCCGTAGGGGGAGGTGCGCACGACCAGCCCTTCCATATTCAAACACAGAATCATGCAGAAAAAGGAGAAGGCGACAAAAGCGAGCAGCACACACCACGAGAGCGGCTGCATAATCAGCTCTCTCCGCCACGCGGGATAGTACTTTTCATAGGCGTTGGTGATCGGATTGCGTACAATAGCGTCCGCCTTGAACTCTTTACGGAGTTGAATTTTATTCCCCGTGACGCTTCCACCGCCGCCGTCGTTCTGAATAAAGAGGTGGTACTTGAGATGCAAATAGCTCCACCGCCTTTCCCAGAACTTGATAAAAAAGACCGTCCCCAACAAGATCCCCATCGAGAAGACTAACAGCGGTACAGTTTCACTGTGGGAGGGCACTTCACCCTTCTTTCGCGAGAGGGTATGCTCATAGTACGTGTAAAACGTCCGTAGTTTAATAAAGAGAAAGTAAGTGAGGGAAAAGAGCGCCCCAATTCCTAAACATTTACTATAGTGATTCATAAAGGCAAAGTAGAAGGTAATTTCCTCCCCAAAGTAGTCGAAAATCATACTTTCATCAATACGGACCGTCTTTTTAAGAGTGCGTAAATTTTTGGCCCGTCGTCGACGCAACTTTTCATTAATTCTCTCATTCATGGCGATTCGCTCCTCCTCTGTGAATGGTTTGGCGCTGCGCTTCTCATCAATGAGGAGCTTCACGGCGTAGTAATTCTTGACCAAAATAAACAGCAATCGGCGGACATGTGTGATGGCGCTCTCCCAGATGAAATCTCTCATGTGATCCACGTGCGAGGGGAACATCTCCAACTCGGTCACGACAATTTCCTTCTCCTTGTACTTTTCTGCCTCTACCGTGTTATCCATCTGCGCCCGCTCCCGTGCCTCTTCCTCCTCCATCTTTGCTTGAAGAGCGTTGATGTCATTGAGGACCTGCACCACCACACGATTGTGGGCCTGAAGCGCGGCGGTGATGGCGGCGGTCTGCGCCGTTTGACTGCTCGCCAAACTATTATTATCCACGGTGGAGGTATCGTCGCTGGGGTAGAGCAACTTTTCATTGTTCATGTTGAGAGAGCCAACCGAGTCGGGGAAGATATCGTAGTCGTCGTAGATCATTTCTCGCAGGACGTAATTCAACATTCTCTTTTTCTGCGAGTCATTCAGAAACTCTCCCCCCATTCCCCCATCCGGTGAACTTCCCATATTGTTATTGTCTATCGTAGGGAAAAGGGGATCGACAGCGAACTTGGTAAACTTGTTGTTGTAGTAGCGAGAGTAGTGATGATAAAAGTTGGTCTTCATGTCAGGGGGGATGGTAAGATGCACCGAGACACTGTCCTCCTTGATGATGCACACTTCCACCTTGAAACAATAGTCAATGAGTTTCTGCTGCGGTGGTGGGGTGGTCTTACCAATACTCTGCTCCGTGTCTAGCTCGAGATTTCGGGGGGAGAAAGGGGTGGCAAAGCTGTTGGGGATTTTTTTATTATTGAGAATCAAAAGTAGTTTGAGCAAAAACTTTTTGATGTGTGTCGCGGTATCGAGGAGAATAATGTAGTCGCATTCTAAACTGTCTTCAAGGTACTGCAACTTGACAGGGTTTGTATTTTTGGTCCGCTGAAGGAATTCAGAGTTGATAATATCTTTTAGGTATTGCGCAAAGTCGGTGTTGAGTCGTTCATCTACTACTTCCGGTGCCGGGACGGTGGGGGTAGTGGCAGAAGGAGGAACAATGACACCAGTGGCGGTCTGATTGCCCTGCGCTAGGGAGGCGGCATCAGGGACCGTAAATACCGCGGTAGCGTTGAAGCGGCCGCTCGGCATACTACTGCTCCTGCTGTCATCCAACACGATCGGCGCCTCGGTCGGCAGCTCACTGCCTCTTCTGGCGTTACTAAGATACCGTTTCTTCCGCTTCTTTTCCTCCTTTTCCAGCTCTTTCTGCGCCTTTTTGAAGTCTTTGTCTAATTTCTTCTCCTCTTTGGTCCGTTTCCGTTTGCTCGCGCTACTGTTGACACTAGTGGCCCTTCCTCCCTCTGTTGTGGTACTGCTGGACCACATTCTACTATCCCCCCGGGAGGAGGGGGTGAAGGGAGGGGTCTCACTGCCGCTGGCCTCGTGGAAGGCGGTGAAGGTATTTAAGTGGCGGGGGATGCCTAGCGGTGTCTCAGGGTCCTCCGAGGCACCCCGGCCTGTGGAGCGAGTACCGGCACTGCTCATCTAATCACTAAATATAGTTGTGGGGGTGGTGTTATTTTTTATGAATTTTAAAACGATGCTTTCTTTTATAGAGAGGAGAAGGGAAAGAACAAAAAATAAAATAAAAAACAATGTGTGCATTTCTTTGGTGCTGTTTGCTACAATAGGTTCATTTTTTTATTTTTGTTTTCGTTGCATTAATAGATAATGTGATAAAATATACAGAAACAGCGAAGTACTCCATTAATCCAAGTCATACTCAAACTTGATACCAAACGCCTCTTGTCGTAGTTCTGCAATTTGCTGCTCCAAGGCCTCGTTCATCCAGCCCAACTCCTCCAGTAGACTCTCCGCCTCCGCGAGGGCTTGCTCCCCTAGGTGCAGCTGCTGCATCATGGAGCTGCTCCCGTAGTCTGGCGCGAACCGCAACCGCCGCTGCGCAAAGGTCAGTTTATAGATGATGAACTGTAGCTGTTCGTGTGGGGCGAGGCGGGTGCGAAAGAGAGCTCGTGGTGCCTCGTCGGTCTCCTGCCACCCCGGGAAGCGCTCCAAGCAGATTTTCATAATACTCTTATCTACTTGATTCATATTCACTCGACTCTGATTAGCCTCTTCCTTCTTTCTAAAGTATTCTTCCTCTTCCTCTGCGGCGATAGCGGACTGATACCGCTCGTGCATTCCCTCTTCATAGTGTATCCGACCAAAGAAGGCGTTCTCCCAGTGGGTACTCATTTCCCGCTTCTCCTTGACGGTGGAGGAGGTGCCATTTCTTTTGTTGTACTTGAAGCGATTGGAATCGCTAGTCGACTGAAAGGGACCGTTGTTGGCCTCTTCCTTTTCTTCCTTATTTTCTTCATTGTCTGCCTCACTTTTAGGGGCGGCGGTGCCTTTTCCGTGGAAGGAGTGTTTGTAGTACGATTGGCGTTGGGATTGAAATTGACTATAAGGATCGGAGCCGGGGTGTGATCTCTCCCTTCGTTTTTTGCTCTCTTGACTATCGGGGCCTACTTTGGAGCCTTCGTAGAGATCCTCCATGAAGGACCGAGCGGCGGTACTGGCGACGACGGCGGCGGTGCGACTGCCTCTCCGCCATTGGCCCCATGAGAGACTACTCGCCCTCATTGACTAATTTGTATTGGCTTTTTTTGAATGCAAAAAGTATGGGCAGGGAGTATTGTTGAAGAATGAGAAAAGACGATCGATGAAGTAAATAATAAAACAATCAAACAGAGAGAATCATTTTTTTTTTTATTTTAGTGTATGTATTAAAGCATTGCAATGAATATCGCTTTACAACACGATGGGTTGTTCGTCGTCCTCGGTCATTGCCCCTTCCTCCTCCTCCTCCGTGGTGGTGGAAGAGGTGGAGGCGTAGTCAGACATCTCACCCTCTCCGTTCTCACCGCGACGGACCACCGCGCTCCGCACCTGACTGGAGGTCAGCGCGGCGTCACCACGGACGGTGGCAAAAATAAAACACGTCCCGTCATTCGCATCGGAGAAACTAATCTCATGATAGATAATTTCATGATTGAGAAGCGTGTTACCCCCGAGCAACAGCACCCAAGAGCTCATCTGGGTCTGCATCTCGGTCTCCACTCGTGTCACACACTTGCTCTGCTCCGCGGCGGTAGAGAGGTTTGTGACCTCCCGCACAAAGTGCTGGGAAAGGTACCCCAAGTACCGCACAATCGCCTTGCCAGAGACATAGTCGAGAGGGGTGTAGTGAACGACGGTGTGCGCCGGTCGGTGGCCATAGTCCCGCTGTAGGTAAGGGGAGACGGTGCGGTGAGTGGGGTCGGGGTTGCGGTAGGGCGGCGGCTGGGAGGGGGCGTGACTGCTGTGAGGCGGTGGGGTGAGGTAGTCGGCGGTGTCGTGCAGGGAGGAGGCGGCGCCGTCGTCGTTCACCACGGTGCCGGTTTTGGTATTGGGGGTAATGTTAATCAAGTTGGTCTTGCGCCCCACCCACTCCACCACACTCTGACCAATGGACTCTAACTTCTCTCCGACAGAGGTTTTACTGCGGTTCTTTTTCTTGTGACTCACACTCGTCCCGCCGCTGTTGTTTTGATAGTAGAAGGAGTAGTAGTTCTTGGTCGGGAGGGAAACAGGGAGGGGGATTTTGCCGCTGCTGGTGACGCGACCGCTGAGGTTTAGAATATTACCAAATGTCGTGCTGGCCACCATGCTCCCATTGACGCTGGCATCCACGGAGCGGCTGATGGAGTTAAAGCTGGCGTTCACCCTGGCGGCATCGGCGCCGTCCTCCTCGCCATCGTCCACCGGCTCTTGACTTAGTTTACCCAGGTTGTACTCCATCACATAGGAGAGGGAAAAGGGAGAGGTGACGTTGCGGAAGAGACGGAACTGGGAGTGGTAAAACATGGTCTTTTTGTGGATCGGACTCCCAAGGCTCATGTTACTACTGTTGTTATTAGTGTTCCCCTCCAACCCCGTGTTGCTCATTTCGTTCGAGATGCTGTTACTGACAGTCGTAATACTGGGGGAGCTCTTTCCCTCACCGGTGCTGCCGTGGGAGTAGTAAAACGGACTGAGGTCTTCCTTCGCATAGCGCAGACATTCTTGAAAGGAGCGTTCTTCTAGAGAGAGTAAATGTTTCTTTCCCTTTTCTGTGGCCATCATGAGAAGGCCCTCGAGGCGTAGATGCAGCAACGAGTGGGTCTGTGCTCCAAGGTCCGCTAGGCCAGATCCACCCGCACCGCCGCTGCTTCCACCACCCCCAGCGCTCGCCTTCCCCCCACTGCCATCAAAGGTCTGGCGGATACCGTAGAGAAAGGCGCCTAAGCCGTTGGCGACGGACGCATCGCCCTCTAGTGCATAGGGGTCCTCCGCACAGCCCCCTACGACATTGTTAATGTCATGGCGGTGGTGCCCTTGACGGGGGTCCATGGCGCTGAGGGAGGGGGTGGCGGTGCTGTTGGCGCCACCGGGGGTGAGGTGATTGTTCTTTTCAAACCAAATCGTAAACTTGAAATCGGTGACACAGAATCGCTCCACCAAGAAGGATTTCACATCTTTAATGTTCTTGAGGACGCGAAGGGGGTCCTTTCCACCGCCGCTGCGCATGGCGATACGGCACACATGCTGAACAAACGCCCGCTTAGCATCCGCGCAGCACTGATTAAACATTCTCGTCGAAAGACCTCTTTCATTGATGTCCACCCCGTACAGATTACTACTGCTGCCCATATTGTTAGTCGCGCTGCTGTTACCGTTGACGTTGGTAGAGCCGTCCCCTCCGTAGAGGAACTCCTCGTTAGTGGAGTGACGGTGACCGCTGAGAATGGCGTACCGACGGGTGAGAACAATGCGTTCGTGCAGGTCAAAGTTATTCACGTGGTCGGGCACGTATGGAGTGGTAAAGAGTACACTGTTCTCATAGTGAGAGCTGCCATCTAACGTGCCAATGTACATGTCCGCCTCATCAAGGTCATCAATACTAATGATAAAGTCCCCTTTATTCCGCTTCTCCTTTCCCCTGCTCTCGACGCCACCGCCCATACGGTAATAGTACTCCTCATCGGAGTCGACGCTGCTGGAGGACGAGGAGGAAGAAGACGTGCTGTGAGAGCTAGAGGGCAGCCAGGAGTCCTCCCCGTCTCCCTCCGTGATGGCGTTACTTTCGCTGAATGTACCGTCTCTCTGGCGGTTAATTGGGGACCGGAGAGAGGAGTCGCTGGGGGTCGAGGGCACTGATCCACTCACGCGCCGCTTTTTCTTTCCCTTCTTTTGCTTGGCGTTATAAATACTGTATTCATCGAGATACTCCTTGTTGTTTTCCTCCTCGTCTTCGCTGTCGGTGCTAGAGGTGCCGCTGCTGGTGCTGGAGCTAGAGCTCTGCTGCTCCCTCCGCTGCAGCCGCTTCTGACGCTCAATCACATCCTTCAGGCGCTGTACCGTCTCTGAAGACACAAGCGAGCGGTCTGTAATTTCCAACTTTGGAGTAGAAAGAAGCGGCAGTGCGGCGAGACGAAATCCAGTTCCGGTGAGAGATCCCACAATCACCTCTGGCCCAACCACAATATCCACCCGGATGCCGAAACAGGCGTTTAGCTTGGCGAGACGGAGCTGAAAGAGCAGCTGACGATGAAGGGCGAACTCAATGTAGGGCAGTGCTTGGGAGATGGAGAGCGCCAGGTCGACGCCTTTACTGTTGAGCTTCTTCGGCTTGGATACGGTGGCGTGGAGCAGACGGGGAGGGGTCTCGGTGAGCAGCTCCGCTGGGAGGGCGCAGGAGGCGATCATCACCTCTGCCACCGGGCGGTGATGACAGACTTGACAGATAGAGTGCTGCGCCTCCATGATAGTGGGGGAGGCGGCGAGACCGCCGGGTGTCGTCCACCGGTCCGACCGTGGTAAAGGTGCAAGATACCGCAACTCTGCCGCTTCTCCAGGTTCTCCTTTGCCTGTCGAAAGAGATAGTCTGGCCCTACACGGAGGGGAAGGAGACCATGGTCCACCATCGCGGCGGTACCAGAGAGCAGCAGAATCACCACATCCTCGCAGAACTGTGCCTCCTCTTTATAATCCAGAATCGTGTTACAGTGCATTGCGCGGCAATTCACACGGAGTTCCTCCCGCATCTCCATCCACCACGCATCGCGCTCTTGCGAGATCATAATCTTACTCTTCACCTTGGAGACAATCTTCACGGAGCGGACGCTGATGTAGCCCCCCAGGTGCTGGATCGACCCACTCGGCAGATCACGGAGGGTGAGGATGAGAATGGAGGTACGCTGAGGGCCGGCAGGGGCGGCGGAGGGGGAGGCGGGAAGGACCTGGTTCGCGGTGCTGACGGCCGGTGCGGGGGCGAGCAGAGGGGTCGAGTTGGGCAAATCCTCCGCGCTGTTGGCGCTCACCAAGTTGGGGTCGAGGCTCAGGTGCTGGGCGGGGACCCCGATGAGGGAGGGATCGAAGGCGAGACTGAGGTTCCCTGCGAGCACCTCAAGGCTGATGAGGTCGCTGCTAGAGGGGAGCTGGACGAGACCGCCGACGTGCGTGGCCACCGCCCGCAGCTGATCCGCGGGGGTGAGGGTGGTGTTGAGCTGACCGTAGGTAGGAGCGCTGGAGGGGTGCAGATGGGCACCGGCGGTACCAATGGGTGGGGGAAGCATCGCGTGCTCACTGCAGGCCAAACTGCTGTTATTAGTCATGGCGCGGTGGGAGTCGGGGGTGGCGGTGGCGGCCCTAGAGACCGGTTTCTTGGTCTTCTTTTGCCCATGACTGCCGTTTTCATCGACACTGTTGGAGGGACTGGTGCGGCGGGTGAGATTGACATTGTTAAAGTTAGTGCTACTGGAGAAGCCATGACTGACACTTGTACTGAGCGGAAACTTGTTGGTGGAACCTTGAAAGACAGCGGCGTCGGGGTGTATGCCTCGAATGACATGGGCGGCGTGTTTCTTCCACCAGCGATGCGCCTTTCCCTCGTGAATACACTTCACCTTGCTGAGTACAACGGGAGTACCATAGGCCCGCACCACGAGACAGCCCGGCTCAATATCAAAGTTCTCTACTAGGCCTATAATAGCATTGCACTTCATCTCCACCACTTTACGCGCCAACTGTCGCCGCACTTTACCCGATAGTTTAAACAACTGTAACACCCTCGCCTCATTACGGCTGCGAGAGCTTTTAAAGTTGGTGAGACGAGCGTTGTCGGGGTCGGCGGTGACGATGAGTTCCTCCACCATCGTGTGAGTGGTCTCAACCCGATAGAGCGAGGGGTCTAGGCGAGAGGCGGCGAACATATAGACACCCTCTTCCTCGGAGCTTAATGTGGGGTGCTGCACCCGCAGAGGGGCGACGGGGTCGTAGTTGTCTTCCAGATAGAGAAGCGGATTGGAGGAGGGACTGGCCTTGAAGCTGGACTGGGGGGTGAGGCCCTCCGAGTGCAACTTGAGGCAGCGCACATAGCGGTCGGGAAGCTGTGGGGCAAAGGGGTTGTGGGTGGTGTGAAACTTAACCTTGATCGTCAGACGCACCTCCCCTCGCATACCATCTGACACATCATAGAGCGGGAACCACCCCGACAGCCCCGTCTCCTCCCCTCGGTCGATAATACTATTACAGTCGACGATAATACTCCCCACAATATCATCACGAGAGATAACGTCATGATCAAACACGCGCACCTCCAACGGCTCCTCTTGCAGGGCGAGCAGATCGGGGACGTCGAAGCGGTAGGTCGACTCCCACACCGGGTGTCGCGTGCGCCAGCAAATATCCGTCGACTGCTCCGTCGCGGAGAAGCGGAGGACGACGTAGGAGTCGGTGAGGCCAGAGTTGCGGTCCATCACGGGGAGGTCTCTCGCCTCGTGTACTGTGACCTTGATGGTGGCCATGAGGGTGTGGTGGGGTTACTAATATTTTTTTTTTTTTTTTGTTAATGAAAGGTTAAAGTGTATCCTAATACAAATGATACACTATTTAGATATAAATGGACAAAGAAGGAGGAGAGAGGGGAATTTATGAACTGCGATAATCTCAAATGTGTTATTTAATCACCAAAAACAACAAAATGAAACAGTTCAGTATTTTTTTTTTTTTTATCGCAAACAAGTAAGTAGAAAGTAACGTATAAAAATATAATTAATTACTCGAAGTTAAAGTTAATTATTTTAAAAAGTAAAATGGGAGTTAGAGTTTATATTAATCGAAGGTTTGTTTTCTGGTGATTAGGATTATATTATAATATAGTTCTGTTATAGTTTATAGTTTAAAAAGTTAAATGGCTTGAATATGAGCGGGTGGGTATAAATTTTCTTCTTTGTAATGTTTTATTTCACGTCATGCCCTTCTTCAATCCAACGATTCCAGAGGGAGAGAATCTCGACCGCGAAACACACATTAGGCCGTACGACCGGGCGAAGGGTCTGCACCGCCTCCAACAGACCCGCATAGCTCACTAACTGGGACTTATCGTGCTGGATGGAGAGCTGATGGGTGCGCTCGAACTGCCGTACCGCGGCGAGGAACTTGGAGTAGGTCTGCATAAAGTACAGGAGGACGACGGAGGCGCTGCGGGAGACCCCTTGGAGGCAGTGAATGAGGGTGGAGGGGGGCTGAAGAGAAAGGGTGCCTCCCTCTCCCTCCTCTACCCCGGGGTAGAAGGCGTGGCACAGCTGCCGTTTGAGGACAGAGAAGCAGTCCTTCTTTTCTTCACTACTGTGACTTTCCTTGACCACGACAGAGGAAGTATTCTCTTCATTGGGTCTCTCTGCCGCCGCCTCTGCTAATACCCCGTTCACAAACTCTAACAGAATCGCTAATAGTGTTTCCACTCTCTCCCGGAACGGCGGCGCCCCGTGCTCCGCCCCGTCTGCCTTCTTCATCTCCGGCGATTGCCACTGCTGCGTGAGGCCCCACAGCACCTGCAGGATCACGGTATTGTAATACAGTAGTCGCTGCGAGAGGTTGGTGATACCATGCGCGGAGCCCCCGGCCCTCGCGTAGTTGGTCTCGCTAGAGGAAAAGTTAGAGTTGGTGACAAAATCAATGCAGAAATTGGTAATCGCCGACACCATTTTTAGTCGTGTCGCGGCGGAGTCATGCGCACTGATGTAGACAAAGTAAACGGGTATCTCCACAGAAGGTGCCGCCTCTTCATTCGAGAGCGTGGAAAGGGATTGCTGCATCTGCTCCAATACCGTCTTCCACCGCTGCAGAAGGGTGAGTTCATTCTCAAAGATGATCCGTTCGTAACTATTAAAGAGCTTAAAGTTTTTCAAGTCTTCGTTTTTGCTCTTTTGAACCGCCGGTGTGACTTCTCCGTCACCGCGGGGGGTGGTGGGGGTATCAGTGTAGTCCTTTAGCAGGGCTAGCACCGGTCGTGCGGTCAGCTGAATCTTTCGCACCGCGTTACTTTCCTCTCCGAAGCGGACGGCGATGGGAATACTCTCTTCACTATTGTCTTTACTACTATTTACCGTGGAAGTGGGTGAGTCACTGGGAACGTGAAAGGTCTTTCTCCGCTTCCCAAAGGCGTACTTGTCCATGAGTGTGGTGAGGGTCTCGGGGGAGACGACGGCGATGGTCTGACGGATATACAGCGCATTGCCCTTTCTACCGTATCCATACCACGGTAGGCCGCGACTACCGCTATAAGACAGACTACCACTCCCAATCATATTCTCTTTTCTGGGCTGAAAGAGCACTTGGCGAATAAGAGGGTTCTTGGTGGCGCCGGCATAGCTAGTGAGCAGAAGGTGACCTTGATCGGAGACAATTTCTTTGATATTTTTGAGATAAAAAAAAGAGTGGTGGTCACTGGTGGTGTAGTAGTTGCGGACCATGTCGTCAAGGCTAGCCATGGATATACTCTTCTCCATGGCGTTACTGTTATTACTATTGTGATGCGGGGATTGAACTCCGTTCGATTGCTTATCTCCTTGACTACTATCCTCACTCGTGGTGGTTTTCTCCGCCTCCCGCACCCTCGCGAGGTAGTGTTTTTGAATGATGGAGAAGTAGGTCCCACCACTTCACTAATGTCATGTAGTGTGTCTTTCATTTTTGAGATTTGAAGAGCACGTAGGACTTTGGCATTGCTCTTTGGACTGTTTTCTGTCCTCATCGTTTACCTTTTTAGTTGTGGTCAATTACTTTTTCCTTCCTTTCTTTTTTGTTTTGTTTTGGAGTGTGTGAGAGTAGAGTGAGAAGAGAGAAGAGCAGTATTTAAAACATATTCACGCGATGAACCTATCATTTAGCTAATCTTTTTTACCTTCCATGTTTTTTTCACTTTATTGTTAATGTTTCCAATTATTTGACATTCGTTATTATATATATACTGGTTTGGGGAAATAGTCTCCTTAAAAAATGAACCGCAGCATCATAACAGTTATCGTTTTTTTCTTTGTTTTTAATTTAATGGGTTGTATGTAAAGAATAATACAAAAAGCCCTCTTTTCACTTTCCTTTTTTTTTGGTAGCCCATCTCCTAATTATTAG
>AUXL01000310.1:0-12416 GCA_000482185.1 Angomonas desouzai | reverse complement strand
AAAATGAAAAAGGCGAATAATGAGAGAAAATAACATATGAGGGGAGAAGCAGTGATTTTGATAGAATCATGGTTTCATTTTTTGTTATTCGTTTGTATTTGTATTCATATACAACATCATCATTTTTTTTTTTTTGTTCTTCTTGAGATTTAGTTTACATATGTACATGATACAGATTGGATCGACTGATTTTATGTGGAGGAGGAAATATTTTCATTGTTTACTTCTTTTTCTTGGCCGCCTTCTTTCCTCCCGCCGCCTTCTTCCCACCCTTCTTCTCCTTCACCGGCGCGTCAACCAACCCTAATTTCTGTTTCAGTGTGAGTATCTTCTTATCACATTCTATCTGCTGTTCGTGCAGTTCATCGTACTCCGTGCACCCAATGGAGAGAGGCTCATTCGTGACCGCGCCGCCGACTAACCGACGCACCGGTCGGGGGTCCTTCCCACCGTAGGTGATGGTGTAGTTCTCCAGATTGAACACCAAGCTCGGCCCGTTCTTCGCGTCGGTGCCCTCCTCCAACAACAATCGTGACTTGTTCCGTTCGAGAAAGAAGAGCTCAATTTTTTCTATGTATTTCGCGGGGACCACCTCCCAGCTCGCGGGCCGCACGACACCCTCCTCAACGTAGGAGGGGGCATGGGTCTGGACCTGCCAGAGCACGTAACCGCCCTCGATGGCTTCCTTCGCCTGCGTGGCGCGCTGCACGGTGTGGTAGTGAGAGAGGTACTGCGCCCTGATGAGAGTGGGGGCGTGCTGTCGCTTGCGGTTCTGCAGCTTCACGTTGAGGTAGATGAGCTGAGAGACGTAGGAGGTGTAGAGGTGGTGCTGCTCCAAGCCAGAGAGCACCTTCCCCTTCACCATCCCCGCTACGTTGCGATCGCCCTGAGGGATGTACTCGTCCCCCACCTCCCCCGCCACACTCCCCTCCATGGACAGCACCACGTGCGTCAGCTTTTGCAGTGAGGGGTGCACGGTGACGGAGACCACACGGAAGGAGGCGCCGAAAGGAAGCAGCCACTCGCGGTTGTTGGGATAGATGGAGATATCGGCCATCTCCAGTGTCTCGACCACGTTCCTTAGCTCAAACACGACGCAATCGTCGACGGGGATGTAGTCGTCACCGTCGTTGTCATTGTTGTCGTCGTCGTCATCGTTTTCACCCTCTTCACCTTCCTTGTGCTCAGCGGCAGGCGCCACTTCCGCCGGGCTCGCCGCTGCGGCCGCCTTCTGCTGCTCTCGAAGTTTTTCAAGAGGGGGAAAGTGCTCTCTAGCGATAAGAAAGTTAGGAAACATGTACCAGTCCCCTGACTGCATCGCCTGCAGGTGGTCTAGCTCCTCGGTCGGTAGGTCCCTCACGGCAAGGTAGAGCGTGGGGGGCGCGAGGAGGTGGTAGACCTCATTCTCGTTGCTGTCATTCTCTGTGTCAAAAGTGACGACGGGCTGGCGGCGCTCGCCTCCCTCCGCGTCTGCTTCCTTTTCCTTTTCTTTGGGCTCCTCCGCAACGTAGGTGGCGGTCAGAAGGCAGGACAACACGGAGCTCCACTTCTTGACCAGACGCTCGCAGCGCTCGGAGTAGACCTGGGGGGCGGTGTACTCGGTCTTTAGCTTGAAGGACTTGGCGGAGGCGGTGGCGGCGGGATCGCTGGGGTTGCCGGTGGGGGAGGGACCGGATTCGTCCACCGCGCGCTTCACCAACACATCGTAACTACGAAACGCGCTGTGTATTTCTTGCAGAATAGAGCACGACGGCATCTTATCCAGTTCCCCTGTGAGCCCAAAGGTCCGTATGATGTCGCAGGGCTGCATGGTGACGAGGCAGCAGACCAGGAGAGCGGTGCGGCTCATGCCGGGGTAGTGCCCCCCGCACTGCACCGCTAGTATGTCCTCCAGCAGTATGACGGCCGCCTCCTTCACCCCCCAGTTCTTGGCGACCTCTCGGTGCACCGCGAGGGGGTCCTTCTTGCGGACGTGGGAGATGGCGGCCTCCATGACGGTCTTGATGAAACCGCCGCCGTCCTCGTACTCGTGGAAGGCGCGGACGGCAACGGTGAAGGGCATGTTGACGGCGTAGGGCGGGCGGTTCTGGATCGCCATCCACATCTGGTCCAGCTCCTCCTGACCGAGAGACTCCCCAATGTGCTGGTCGTCGACCGTCAGGTTGCCCTCGTCCAACACCCTCGTGATGGATTTGCCATAGATGTCGAGCTCGTCAATGATGGTTTCCTTCTTGATCTCAGAGGAAGTGAGGAAGGCCTGCTTCAGCATCTTGCCCTCCTCCGCGCTGCGAACGACGCCCTCAATCTTTAGTTTGGCACTGTTGGCGGGTTGCTTGTCGGGGCTGATGAGACCGACGCTAAAAGGAATGCCAAATATCACCAACACACTCTCCTCAATGCGGCGCACCACACGCAGGAGCACGGTCTGCTTCGGCGGGATCCCCTTCACCTTCTTTCCCTTGGGCTTCACATCGCCGGACCAGTAAGCCTGGAAGCATTGCGCGGCGTTGAAGCCGTCGGGGTGGGGCCGGGGCTCCGGGGCAAAGGCCTGCGCGGCGCCCTTGTACCCCGTCAGCGTCAGACTGACGGTATCCCCCTCGAGCAGAGGCACCGAGCAGCGGAACTGCACCCGCAGTGCGACCTCCGTCTTGGGGAGAGGGGGGAACACCTGGAGGACGGTGTCGGAGAACTCCGCGGTGACGGGGTTGGCGGGGGTCTCTCCCTCCTTGATGGGGGCGGCGTACCGGCCCAACCGTGGGAAGGGGTTAAACACCTCTTTCTTGGAGGCCATTCTATCCACTATGTTATGTTTTGTTTGATATTTTTATTTTTCCTATATATTATGATAGAAGGGACTAAAAAAAAAAAGGGGGAAATCAATGCACTATTAATGATCGACATATGGAGTGACAAGAAAACAGCTAATTTTTTTTTTAGTTAAATAATTTACATTTTTGCTGTTCTAACATCATCTAAGCAACATCGGTAGCACTCTCTCTATTTCTCTCTCATTCCTTGTAGCTCACACTCGTCGCCACCTTGTGGTGGGAGGTATCAAAAGACTTGAGATGAAAGGCGTACCCCTTCTCTAATAGTTTCGGATCGGAGAGCTCCCAGCTGCCATCGGCGGGGGCGGCGGTGCGGTCCGTCGTGTACACTAACACATCAAACATTAATGCCCCCCTCTAGCACGGGGAGGAAAGACACACTGGCAGTGATCTGCCGCATCACGGACTGTATGTCCTTCTTCACCTCCTCCTCGGTCCTACGCGCGGCGCGAGGGGGGCGGTGGTACATCACCCCAGGGGCACTGTCGCCGCCTCCGCTGATAATGTCCTCCGTTTCTAATATAAACTCCCACCGCTCTAGAACCTCTTCCGTCTCGGCGGAGAGCAGGAGCACCGCGAGGCGGCTGCACTCTCGACTGCTGATCCAGTGCACGACCTGCTGGAGGAGAGTGGCGAGATAAGCGGAGAGAGGGGCGTTGTTCGTGATGTAGAGAGGCAATCCATACTTTTGGACCGTCTGGAACTGTGCCGCGGGGTACACCCCTCGTTGGTAAAGAATCGCGTTGATGGCAAAGCCAAAGTACTCGGTCACCATCGCCACGGAGCCGGAGAGCACCACCGCCTGGGCGACACTAGACATGTGATCTATGTTTATAGAGGAATGTGTGAAAGGGGGTGAGGGGAGGGCTTGATAAAAGAAAGTGAAGGAGAAGAGTGTCTGTACTATTATTTTCCATCCTTTATAGTTTTTTTTTTCAGTTCGTTTATCCATGTTTTTTTTTTTTTGTTTGTGTGTGTGTGTGTGTGTTGGTGGTCGCATTAGTGCTACTGTACTTCATTGCCCAAGATGGCAAATTGTGTGTTCTCCGCTCTCATGATTTTAAATAGTAATAATAATAATGGCATTATCAGTTTGGGGATACAGGGAAGATACACACTGGTGTTAAAACACCTATTTACATCGTTTTTTTTCTCCAGTTAATATTCTTTGAAAAAGGAGTAAGGAAAACTTTAATTGTTTTACATTTCTATCTCTAGTAGTAGTAAATGCGTCGATATTTACTTTTATATATATACAATAAGTAAGGTTACAAGTATTTTTTTTTTTTTTGTTAAAGTTACATTATATTGGACACCAAAAAACTTCCCTTTTAGATGAGCTCTAGGTAGTTGTGGGCCTCGGTGTTCACCTGAGGGTCCTCGTACACCGGACGGTGGCGGTTGATGGTGACGTAGTGGCCCTCCTTTCCTAGTAGTGTATTCTCAATGACGGCGAGGAGGGTACTGCTCTCCATCGTCTCGGAGGGCCAGGAGCCGTAGTGGCGGCGGCTGTCCTCCGCGGCGGTGGTCGCCCACCCAAGGCATCGCCGTACTCCCCTTCCGTATAGAGCAGCTTCGCGATCGAGCGCATGGTGTAGATGGAGGGGAGACTGCCGTCGAGCTCCGCACACTCCAACAGGGCGAGGCACTTGAGGTAGTAGTCGAGGGCCTCCTTGGTGCGGTCCAGCGCGGTGAGCACGGCGGCGGTGAAGTACAGAATCTGCGTCAGACGGTAGATCTGGGGGGCAGTCTGCAGGACCGACTTGACCAAGTGGTCGCGCTGCTGGATGGAGGAGAGAGGGAGAAGGTTAGCGGGGAGGAGCACTTTCTGCGTGACATGCAGCAGTCCTTTGGGGTCCGCGATACGTGTTGCGCGTTCGGCGTACTGGAGCGCCTCCTCCCGCTTCCCCTGCAGGTAGCACATCCCGCCAAGGTTTAACAGAGGGGAGATGAGTCTGGCGTGGGAGCTACCGTAGCCCTTCGAAAGGGAGTCGAGACGTTGCTGGAGCTGCTGCATAAAGGCGGGAACGGAGAGGACCACCGTCGTGGTGTGGGGGGTGCGGAGAAAGGTCCAATGAGCTCTTCTTCCTGAAGGGAAAGGGTCTCGTCGTAGCAGCCGTTCGCCATCGCGATCTGCAAAGCGGAGTTGGCGTGGCCCATGGCGTGACGCCAGCGGAGGGAGATGGTGTTGAGGATGCAGTTGATACGGTGGGCGTAGAGGAGGAGGGGACTGCGGGGGCTGACGGCGCGACTGAGATACTGAATGGCTTTCCCTGCCGTGGTGAGGGAGCCGGCGTAGGGCACCGTCCGCTGCAGGTAGGCAAACATGAGCTGGGCCATCGTCGTGAGGGGGTGCATGGTCCCGCGTACCGTCTGCAGGCGCTGCACCATGCGGCGGAGCATGACATGGGAGGTCTGCTCCTCGGTGGGATAGGCCCAGCAGCGCCAGAGGGAGACCGAGACCCAAAGGGTGGCCGCCATCTCGCTCCGATTGCGCCGCTCCATCGCCCGGTGCTGCCCCAACACCATTTCTTGCACTACATCCTCAATGACTTTAATACCCTTCTGCACCTGTCCGTTCTGCACCAGCATCGAGCCCACCCAGGAGAGCAAATTCCACCGAAGTCGCTTCTCCTCCCGTGACTTTTGAACGGGGCTGGCGGCGGCTTCCTCATCCTTCGCACTGTTGTTATTATGATTGTTGATCTGACTAGGGAGGACGGTCGAAAAAGACTTGTCCATCTCCGCGAGATCGCCGTCTCCGCGCAGAAGGGCGTAGGCCCGGTTGAGCTCTCCAATGACGCTGTCCGGTGTCAGCCCACGGCTGTCCAGCTGGTGGGAGCCCACATTCGGCCTCGTGTAGGCGACCGCGATGTGCACCTGTGCCTGCAGGTGGGGCGGCAGCTGCACCTCGCCCCTCAGGACGGACTCATACAGAGGGGTCAACACCTCACTGGCGCGTTTGCCATCGGTACAGCTAATAGAGGCGAGAGAGAGAAGGAGGGCCGCCTCCACCGCCTCAGTGCTGTTGTGACCGTGCAGGTCTTCCTCTAACATCAAGACATCTTCGGCCACCTGCATCGAGTTCTTGCCGTCACCGAACCACAAGTAGGCCTCCGCGAGGTCGCGCTGCGCACTGTTGAAGGCCATGGTGGTGTCCTGCTCCCTCACACACACCGCATGCACTCGCTGGAGGGCGTACTGACTGCAGTGGGAGTAGCAGCCGACGCTGAAGGTGGCCACCATCGCCAGTTCCAGGGCGTCAATCAGGGTCTCAATCTCCTCTCTCGCCTTCCCACCCAGTCGTCCCTTAGGGGAGGTGGGGGTCATGGTCAGCGGCGTCCCTCGGGCGAGCTCCGGCATGATGATGGTGGCCGCCTTGCGCTGCAGGTGGTCCCGGCTGCCCCCAGAGGTGCCCACCGTCTGGGAGTACGCGCCCGTCACATAGACATCGCAGAGCTCCGTAATATCGGCGTAGAGCTGCCTAGAGTTTCTATTTTCCTCCAACAACAGACAGAGAATGAGTTTCTTGATGGTTTCTCGACGCTTTTCGGGGTTGCTGGCCACTTCCATCGAGGCGGCGTCCGGCATTACGCTGTTCCGCTTCGAACTCTTCCGTCGGTTCATACTATTACTACCACTCAAACTGTTGCTGCGGTTCCCGAGGACCACCAGCACATCCCGTAGATCCCGTCTCGCGCCTTTTTTGATTTCCTGCCGAATATCCGTTCTAAAAAGTTCCTCGTTGCCGTTGGCGAAAAGATTGGTGAATTTTTGCTGCCACGCGGTCAGGCGAAGGTGACTGATGGGCTGTTGGAGAGACCCGAGAGCGAACCACGGCGAGCGACCGTCCATGGAGCGGAACGGGGCATTCTCATTCTCTAGCTCTTGATCCGCCTCGGCGTCGGAGGTGGGCTTGTTGTTTAGAAGCGGAACATCCTTGAAGAGGCCGCCGTCGCTAAGCGTGCTGTTCTCCATGTCTAGTGCCCCACTCGTGGAGGTCATGGTCTTGTTGATTTGCTTTTGTTTCTGTCTCGCCCTCTGGTACTTTCGGAGTCGATACTCGGTGCTGGTCTGAGACATTTCCTCGTAAAAGAGCATATAAGGGTTATCCAAGGGGAAGGAAAAGGGCTCTGCTATGCTGGTCCTCTCCCGCTTCTGATCTCGCTTCGGTGGGGTGAAGTCATCCGACTCCTCCGTGCTGCTCAGTAGTCCGTTGCTGAAGGACCGCGGGCGAGGGGCCTCGGTGTGGTGGAGGGTCGCCCCCTGCTTGCGGGAGCCCAAGGCGGTCTTGACCTGAATCACACACCGCAGCTCATTAGAGCTCTCCTGTATCTGCCCCGTCGCGCTGTCCACGTTGCCGCAGTCGAACCCTTTCACCACCATCGTCACCGTGCCCTCTAGATTGGTATTGAGGTGGACGACCAGATCGCCGACCTCGGCGTCAATATAGGGCTCACTGAGGAACATGCCTTTGGTGGGGGTGTGCACCTGGAACTCCAGGACGCGCTCGAGCCCCACCTTCTCGGCCAGGCCGGGGAGTAGACCCACCAGTCGGTGAAGGCGATAGAGGCCAAAGGAGTTCACCTTTTCAATTTTGCTACCAATTTTCTTGTTCTCCACCGCGGCGGACAGAGGCCTCACCGACTTTGTGGTTTTGCTAAAGGTGCTGGCGGGGGAGAAACCGGCGGCGATCGTTTTGTTTCCTGCCGCAGCAAAGTCCTCACCGGCGACGAATTTGCCGTCCTTGGAGGTGACGTCGGTAATGATCATCTCCCCGTTGACAGTGTCTAGTGTGTAATAGAGTGTGGTGACGTGCGGCAGGGGCTGTCCCTCCTCACCGAGGAACGCGATGTAGGGCGGGGGGACGGTATCGGCGGTGGGGATGTCCACGGTCCAGTCAATCAGCCGGCGGACAGCGGCGAGCTCTTCCGCCCTTGTCTCGGCCTGCAGTAGCTCTGGTAATATTTCCTGTGCAAAGGCGCGGGGGACGGCGTTGGCGAAGGCGTCCGTGATGAGCTGCTCCGGGGCGACGACGTCGTGGGTGGTGGTGCCGTAGAGCTTGCGGAGGGCCTCCACGCAGCGGGGGGCGGGCTTCTCCTTGGTGATGATCTCGACGACGACGTTGTCGGTGCCGGCGGAGGGGGACTGAAAGCTGGGGAGGGAAGGAGGGCTGTCGTCGTCGTCGGAGCGGCGGGGGTCTTGGAAGGTGGCGCCGATGGCGGGACGGGCGGGGGTGACGCGGAGGTCGTCGGGGGTTTCGATCTCCTTCACCTCTTTCTGCACGGAGGGGGCGATGGTGAGATTGGGGTTCACCACGGCCCCTCCGACCATGTAGGACCGCGAGAAGCTGGGAGGAGGGGTCTCGGCCTTCAGACGGGGGTTGGCGGCGGGGCGGGCCTGCGAGGGGGGCTGGGGGGACCACGTCGTAGCGTACACATTAGCGGACCGGTTGGCACTGGCGTCGCGGGTGGGGCTGGCGGCGGCACTGCTACCGCGGCGACTGCCAGGGGCGGAGGTGAGACTGGCTCTCTTACCTTCGATTTGCAGCCCACTGAGGCGGGGGTTAGGGGTGGCGGGGTGAAGACCAGGGGAGGGCTTTCTAGAGCCACCCTTCCCCTTCTTGGCGACGGTGGTGGTACTGTTGCCGAATCGGCCAAGGGTGCCTTTGCCGTTAGAGTAGCGGTGGAGGGGTAGACCGGGACTGGAGGGGACGAACATGTTGTTGGCGCGCGGGGGCTCTTTGGGAGCGGGACTACCCCCTCCTGCGTTGGCAGAGGTGCCTGCCTTACCTCTGGCAGACTTCATTAAATGATTCTATTTGGGCTATTTTTTTTTTCTATAGATAAAAGAGAGAGGAAAGAGTAAAGAGAGAAATTGCAACGGCAAGAAAACATCTAAAAAAAGTAAAAAGGCCAAACAAATGTATTCAATACAGTTTTTTTCTTTTCCTTTTGAGCTTCTCTTCCCTTCAAGATAGAAAGGGAATGGAGAATATGCAGCGGCATACGATCAATAACAGGGAGCCGCGGAACGGCACCGTCACCTCATCGCTCGATAGGAGATCCCGNAGACACTCTCCCTCCGTGGCGTACCGCCACTACCTCCTTCCCCTCTGACGATGGGGTCGGCTTTAGGAGGACGAGGCGCTCCGCCAGTATAAGAAGCGGCTGTCGCAGGACGGTGGTGACGGTATGGTAGGTGAGGGTGGCGAGCACGGCCTGCAGCGGGCCAAGGTTCCCCCGGTCCCTCGTGATGTACTCGAGCGCCGGCGACAGTCCCGCCCACACAAGGAAGCCCAGGTAGCGGTCCGCCAGGTTGGTCCTCCACCCCCGCCACAGCCATCCTCTCCAGTTACCGGAGCGGGTCACCGCCCCCCATATCTCCCTCACCGACTGATACCCCTTTCCTTCTCCCACTCCCACAGAGAGGTTTGTGAGAATGGTGTCGCGTACATTGCGCAGAGGAGCGGAGAGGAGGCAGACGGGGATGGGTAGGAGCAGCTGCAGGGCGGTGGTGGCGGGCCCTTGGGGGAGGGACTGACAGAGCCCGCGGATGGACTGCGCGATCACCTGGTTCTGCACCCTCACAAGTACAGAGAAGCAGCAGTGAATTTTGAGTCCCTTCAACATGCCACCGACACCAGCGCGTTGGTATACCCCCCGGACTACTTCCAATGGCCCACGGCGAGGAGGGCTTGACTTCTCTCCTTCTTCCTTGGTCGTGTCCCCCACCACCATCAGCGTCACCACACGCTGAACGATAAAGCGAGTGACGATACTCCATGTGGTGAAGAGGGCAGTCCGTGCCAGAAATAGACCCTCCGTCTGGGTGATGGTAATCCCTCCCGCTTTGCCCATATCTGTGGTATTATTCCCTTTTCTGTAATTATTGAACTTTTATACAATTAAAAAAAAAGTCATAATAATGATAATAAGGGAGGAATGGAGATGGTACGGTTGAAAGAGAATGAGGGCATATTTTGCTATGATAAAGAAAAAAGAAGCAAAGACTAAAAGACCGACAGCATTACAGATTATAGAAGTGTGTGTGAGGAGAGGCCACGTCAGCCACGGCCCTTCGATAACATTAGTTCATAATAAAATACAATACACCCCCCTCCCATTATCAGAATCGGTCCTTCAGGTGGCGTAGGGCATTGTAAATATAGGTCCACTCCGCCACCACATGATGAAACCCTTCCATATCTTGTGCCTCCCAGGCGGCGAGGGCGCGGTCGTGGTAGTCCCCGGAGCGCTCCTCCAGGTCCGCCTTGAGCACTAGCATCTGACTCTTGTCGGTCTCGTCCTGTATATCTCCAGTGAAGATGAGGTCATTCATTGACATCACCTCCATCAGAAACGTCTCGGACATGGCGGGAATGGGGCAGGCGGCGTTCATGCGCTCTGAGCGGCGGTCGTCGTCGTGGGCGAGCTCCATTTCCTCTTCCACCGTCACCGGCCCTGTCCCCTCCTTCTGCTTGGTCGCCTCATAGCGAGCCAGTCGGCTGAGGTAGCGGCAGCGGAGAAAGGGGTCCTTGAGCGTCTCGTAGGCCAGATTGCCATATATAGACAAATCCTTCCGTTCTTCTTCCGTCTCTGACGCGGTGGAGGGCGCGGCGCTCTCCTCTCGCCCCCCCTCTCGGTCGGGGTGGACGCGCATCTGCAGGCTGTGGTAGCGCTTCTGTAGACCGCTCTCCTCCAGCTGGGGGGAGCGGGGGAGACCGTAGAATTGGAAAAAGTTCCCTTGCTGAGGGGTGAAGGGAGGAACAGAGGAGGCACAGAGTCGGAGGGAGAGCCCGAAAGGGACGGAGGACGCCGACCGCAGCGGAAGGAGAGCTTGTATAGCTTTATAGGACCTCATGCTATCTAATAAAAGGGTGAATAGTAAAGTGAAAAATAGTTTCTTTCTAAGTAAATAAAGAGAGAGAAGGTGGAATGGAGTAGCAGGAGAATGAGAAAAACAAAAAAATTATCCGAAAAATTCATTTTTACTTTTTTTTTTTCTGGTGCTTTAGTTCTGTTAGGGAACAACTTCAATACGTCATTTGCGTTGCTTTGCTTTTTTTATTTTAATTATATATTTCTTTTTTTTTTCTTTTGTTATTGGCTTTTGAAAAATAAAATGATAACGATTCATACAAAAAAGTGAGTTTTTTTTTTTGAATTTGTTATTTATTTTTGCTAGGGTGTTATTTTTACGCTGGTATCTTATTGTATAGGATACTGCGTAAAAAAACGAATAAATATTATATTATTATTTACAAAAATTTTCCTTTTCCCTTGTTGTAAATATCATAGAAAGGTGTGAGGGCGCGGTGGGCATTAGGCGAGGGCGCGCTTGGCGGCGGCGAGGACGTCGGCGACCTGGGGCTGGGAGGCCATCTCTATCTCCTTGGCGTAGGGGGTAGGGACGTCGGCGCAAGAAACACGCTCTATGGGGGCATCGAGGTAGTCAAACGCATCGCTCTCCATCACACACGCGCAGATCTCAGCACCAATGTTGCAGATAGGGAAGGACTCATCGACGGTGACGGCGCGGTGGGTCTTCTTGATGGACTTGAAGATGGTATCGCGGTCGAGGGGGCGAAGGGAGCGGAGGTTGATCACCTCAGCCTCCACGCCTTCCGCGGCGAGCTTCTCGGCGGCCTTGAGGCACAGGTCCACACCCCGGGAGAACCCGATGAGGGTGATGTGCTTGCCCTCGCGCTCGATCTTGGCCTTACCAAAAGGAATGACAAAGTCCTTGTCCATGATCTTGTCGTTCACGGGGAAGCTCTCGCCGTAGAGGAGTTCGTGTTCTAGGACCACGACAGGGTTCTCATCACGGATGGCGGCCTTGAGCATACCGCGGGCGTCCTCGGCGTTGAAGGGGGCAAAGACCTTGAGGCCGGGCACGCTGGCGTACCAGGGGCCGTAGCACTGACTGTGCTGGGCACCGACACCGGCGGAGGCACCGTTGGGGCCGCGGAAGACGATGGGGCACTTCATCTGACCACCGGACATGTACAGACCTTTAGCGGCAGAGTTGATGATCTGATCGATGGCCTGCATGGCAAAGTTGAAGGTCATGAACTCGCAGACGGGGCGCATACCGGAGAGGGCGGAACCGACCGCCATGCCGGTGAAACCGTGCTCGGTAATGGGGGTATCAATGATGCGGTCCTTGCCGTACTTGTCTACGAGACCTTTGGTGACCTTGTAGGCACCCTGGTACTGGCCGACTTCCTCACCGAGGACGAACACCTTCTCGTCTCTGGCGAGCTCTTCATCGAGGGCGGAGTTGAGGGCATCGCGCACCGTCATGGAGGCGGGGGCGAAGCGGAGAGCGACACGGCGGAACATTTTGAATGATGTGTGGTGATAATAATGCTGTGTGGATTTGAAAAGGTCGTTAAAAAGGGGTGGACGCTAGAAATTAAGAAAAAGTAAAAAAAAAGAAATTTTACTAAACTGTATGGGAAGAAGAATGGAGGTGATGAAAGCAACGAAATGCAAATGTACAAATATAATAACAACAACCAAAAAAATATTCAACAAGATAATAGGACATCAATTACTTTTTTGTTTTAATCATAATGAAACTGTT
>AUXL01000309.1:0-12420 GCA_000482185.1 Angomonas desouzai | reverse complement strand
GGGCTTCTTGACGGGCTCATCATCAGAGCTGTCGGAATCGATGGGAGCCTTCTTGGCCGCGAGTTTGGGGGAAGCCTTAGGGGAGGGTTTCTTGGCGGGCTTCTTGACAGGCTCATCATCAGAGCTGTCGGAATCGATGGGAGCCTTCTTGGCGGCCACCTTAGGAGACGCCTTGCGAGAGGGCTTCTTGACGGGTTCATCATCGGAGCTGTCGGAATCCTTGGTGGCGTTCTTGGCAGCCGTCAGGGCAGAGGTGGAGAGCTTCTTGGCTCCCGCGACTACGGCGGGGTTGGCATCTTTGAGGGCTTCCGCGGCATCGGAGTACTTGCTTTCCAGAAAGTACTTATAGATGTGAGACTCCAATTCGTTCTTGGGAAGGCGTAAAGACATTTTGTTATTGTGTTCTTCTTCTTCTTCTTTTTTTTTTTCGTTGAACAAGTAGGGAAGCGAGAAAGGGAAAACATATAAACAATTAAGAATAGTAATGGTGAGAAAAAAAAGGATAGCAGAGGTTGTTTGGAAACGCATATATATATATATTTAAAGTTTATTATAGAGAAAAGCAATGATTAAAGAATATCTGTAATGATGTTTTCGTTTTTAACTACGACCACGCTGCGTACGCCAATCAAAGCGCAGATGCTTGAGTTTACTACCGTGCCTTGAAGAGGAGGCGCCCGCCTTCACCGGATGAGGGGTACGCACGTGATTGAATATCGTCTCCTTCGGTCTCCCTACATAAAACGGTTTATTAGTCACTCCACACTGGGCGCAGCTCTCGCCCTGATAGACCCGCTGTGTTGTTTTGGTGACCCAAACCTGCGCCGAGAACCACTCGTGTTGACAGTGCCGGCACTTGAACTTGCCGGTCCGCTTCGCCAGTGGCGGTGGGGTGAACATAATCTCTCTCGGGCGGAGAAACGTGGTGAACGTTCTACGTAGCATTATTGAAGTGGGCCTTTTTTTGTTCTATACTACACAATTGAACGACGATGGAGAGAAAAGAAGGTAACGAAAACATTATAATCATAAAGGGAATTGATACAACAACAACAACAACAGCGAAACGAAAAAAAGGATAGGACTAATTTGTTTTTTATTTCATTTGTGGTTTATGGTTGAATAAGTGGTGGTGCAGCTTAGGATTCTATGATGAGTTGTATATGGTTATATTATCGTTTTTTCTTCTTCTATGGGAATTTCGCGCAAAAATAACTCAGCAGCACAGTAGCGCGACGCTAATACACTCCCCAAGCCGTTCAAACTGTTGGGTCTCCGCGATAGACTGTAACGCCCGTAATGTTCCGCCAATGGGCTCTCCTTTCGGCACCAACGTCCCGCAGCAGGTATCGGCCATAAAAGCACTCGACACCTCCCCGCACTTGCTGCACTTAAAGTCCTGTTCATTGAATCGGAGCAGCATTTGGTTAACCTGACGGATGAGATGGGACTCCATCGCCTTGACCGAGATGGGGGCGCGGCAGGAGGGACAGGAGAAGGCGGTGGCGCCTTCCTTTCGTCGCACACGAAGGTCTACTAATATGGTGTGATTACAGAAGGCGCAGACCAGGTTTTGAATGCCGACGGCCTGCTGGGGGTTCTCAACGAATTTGGCGGCCGTCGCGAAAGGACTCAAACCACACAGTCGCATGCAGTTGTTCTTCAGCTTGTGCACCGTCCCCCCGGACGGGAGAAGGTCGAGCACGAGGCAGATAATCTTGGAATACTCCAGCGCGATGGCGGTGTTGGTGAGGGTCATGGTGGGCCTCTCGGCCTCCTCCTTGGTGTACAATTCCTTTCCGTCGAGGAGGGATTGCACCTCATCCATGATATCGTTTTGGATCTCCGACTGAAATAAACTGTTCATCTGCCGTTGAATACGATTCTTCATCTCTTCCGTCTTGTTGGCAAGCGTGACGGACTCGTCTCTCTCCACCGCGGTGCTGACCTCGCCCACCAGGCGGTACACCCGTTGTAGGACCTCGCTGCACCGCTTGGTGAGCATCTCTCGGACAAAGGAGGGGAGGGAGCCGGCGACGGTAAGCCGCTCCAGCACAGCACAGTCGTGCAGTGGGGGATGCTCGTGCTCCCTATACCGCTGCAGGGCGCTGTCGGCCTCAATATAAAACCCCACACAGTCCCTTTTGTCGACCAGCATCATGGGGCACCAGTAGCGGGTAGGGACGATGGAGAGCAGCACCATCATGGGGTGGTCCTGGAGGGAGGTGGTGACGAATCGGGCGAAACTGACCGCCTCCGCGATGGAGTATTTGGAGGTGAGCACAAGAATAGAGTGAGGCTCCACCTTGATGGTTTTGCCGCCCAGCTTGGAGAGGCGAACCAGCAATGTGGTGAGGGCGCGTTGGGTGAGGGAGCTTAACTTTTCAATGATGCGGGGTTCGTAGCAGCGGGCGACGGGGTCGTGGAGCCAACGGGTGACGTTACTTAAGAGCACATCCGCGGAGGCGTTGTGGACGGCCTGACTGAGAAGGTCGGCAATAAGATCCCGAAGGACGTTGAAGTGGGAGGATACACCGCGGTCGCAGAGGACCTGGCCGTTGGGGTCGTCGCCCTCTTGGATCATTTGAGAGAACAAAATGGACACCACATCCAACCGCGACAGGGACAGCTCGACGGCGTAGGAGGTGTACCCGCCAGGGACGACGACCTCGCGTGGGCGTTCCTCTATCGCGTCGTAGGCGACGGCGGTTTGTTGACTGTCCCACAGAATATGCGACCGGCGGTGGAGGGAGCGGGTGTAGAGAACGTCTAGCACGTGCACACAGCTGTCCTGGGCAACATTGCAAACCGGTATCCCAGACACTCGGCTCCACCGCAACCGCTCCTCCATCCACAGTCCGCTCGCGTAGTACCGCTGGAGCAAACGTTGGGCAAATCGACGGGACCAGCGAAAGCGATCGGAGAACAGCTTTTCATCCTCCTGGGCCCCCAGTACCCGCAGATAGGCCAGACTGGAGGGGAGCGCCCGCTGCTGGAGGAGCTGGAGGGTGGGGACGACGCTCTGCAAGACCACCAAGAGCGGAGCGGTGCCGTTGTCGATCAGTGTGGTGAGCTGACTGTGTACCAGCTGCCAGGCGGCCGCGACCTCCACCACCACCTCCACCGTAACCTCCAGCGACGTGTGGGGGGTTTGCAGCTGTTTCGTGGTTTCCTCCACCAGAGCGGGAAAATTGATAGAAGGACGCGCCGCACCGGCCGGCTGCACAAAGACGACGAGGGCGGTATGTGTTTCTCGGTTCACAAAAGCAACGACACCACGGGTGTCCATTGCGGCGTGATAGACAAACGCACTGCGGCGGTCTAGTTGCTGGAGGTAGTTCACGCTGGTGGGGATCCTCTCTAACTCACTGAGGTGGAACGTATCGCGAAGGTTCGCGGGTCTCTGACGGGAGTTACGGAGGTGCAGCTCGGCGTTCACATTCAGCGTGCAGCCCGCCAATTCGGTAAACCGCTCTGCCCTGGAGAAGCGCTGCTCAAACACCTCCCGGACACTTTCATTGACGCTGAGTTCATTGAGCAGTTTCTCTCCCTCCACCCCCGCCGGGATCTCGACCTGCAGCACACGACCCGGGGTGGTGTGCCGCGGGAGAATAGGGTTCGCCAGCTCGGTCCGCTGGCAGGGGGGGAGGGCGTCGACGCCGGCGGGGTCGACATTGAGAACGACCAGTCGTGGGACGTGGACGCGGAAGACGTGCTGCTGTCTCCCGAGGGCGACAATGGCCTGTACCATCCCCGCGTCCTCTGGGACCTCTCGCACCTCCAGCACATGCCACGTCGTATTCATCGCTCTAGCTTTGGTGTCAATAAAGTGAGAGGTAAGCGTGTTGGTGGCAGCAGACCCCGTAGACGGCCCTAGCCCTGATTCGGTGTTGTCGACGTCAGTGGTGGAGGCCAATTCCTTACGTAGTTTCGCCCGGTGCAACCATTGAGCCCGCTGACGCTCCAGAAAGGGATGCACCGCACTGGCGTTGAAAAAATCGTTGTCCAGCTTTTGTCGCGTATTCGGAGAGAAGTACTTGTATCGCAATTCCGTGACCGCCTCCTCCAACTCCAGCTCTTTTGCCCTCGCCGCTTCTTCCTCCTCTGTGTTGGAGTGCACGCTCCCCTCCTCCTCCCAGTCGCTGTCTCCCTCCTTCTGGCCATCTCCAGCCTTGTTCTTGCGCTTCTTTCCCCCCTGTCCTCCCAGTAAGTCTTCCATGTCCTGCAGCTCCGCGTGCACGGCGTCGCGGAGGGCGGCGGACTCCCCCACTATTTGCACGTCGTCCGACTCGATTGCATCTGTCCTCTTCTTTTTCTCCAGCATTCCCATAAGGCTGGTCTGGCGGAAGCGGGAGCTTTGCTGTTTGATTTTCTTGTCCAGCCAGTCGGGGTGTACGACGCGGGGGACGGGATTGGAAAGGGACTGCAGCGCGGCGGGGATGGTGATGATCTTTTGCACACAGCTGTTGAAGCGGGAGGTGTAGTACTCCCAGTCGAGGATCTGAGCGAGGTGGAAGTCAGCGGGAAGGGAGTTGTCGCCCGTCCACTTGCGTACAAAAAAGAGACACACCTTGGGGTCCGCTTTAAAAATGACAATAGGGATGGCTCTTTCGGTGACGGGGCGGCCCACCGGCTGACGGGAGATAATAAAATGGCAGGCTAAGCCCTTCTCCTTTACCATTTGCGACCCCAATACCTCGGCGATACGCCGGGCCGTCGTAATGGCGAGAGATTTTTGATTTTCGGGGTACTCACTCAGCTTTCGCGACATGTTGCTACTACCCGTAATCTTTTCCAGAATTTCCTCCATGTCATACCCCTCCCCCTTGGACTCTAGCATGTCGAGCGCCGCATCAGCAACCACCGCGGCGGAGGAGTAGGCCTCCTCTAGCGTCGTACCGTCCAGGAAGCGGCGAAACACCTGTGACTGAAAGTCCTTGATGAGAGTCAGCTCCCCTCGACGCTTTAATTCGAATCCTTTCAGTTCCGCCAGACTGCCGTCCTTGTTAAAAACCGCGTACCGCTTTTTGATGCTCTTTCCTTCCTCTCGACTGGCGGGGAGCAGCATGGCAAGATAGGGGCCGTCGACCTCAAAGTAGATGGAGTTTTCACTGCGCACCTTGTAGGATCCAATGTCAATCTTATCCTGGTATTGATGATTGGTGTAGCGCTCGTGAACCATGTTGTTGAGCAGGACACAGGGGTAGGAGATGGTAAACTTGGGCTTGTTGGGATTGGAGCTGGTGAGGGTCAAGTTCTCTGGAAAGGTGCTGGGCAGACAGCACCAGATACCATCCGTGTCCAACTCGAGGGTGACGCCGATTTGCTGCACCAATGCGCGTGCCATCTGAATCAGTGTCGCCCCAAGATACGTCACAATACCCGCCATCTCCATGCTAGACCATCGACTACCTTTTCGCATCACATAACCGTAAAAGGAGTTGAGAATACACTTGTGGGCTAATTGAAGACTTTCCATCTGTACACAACGGCTCTGACACACTTTGATTTCATCGCGATCGGTGGCGGCATCAACTTTTTCTTCCACTTTTTCAGTGCCGCCTTGTACTCGTAACGACGGTCACGGAATAATCGCACGGTATCCACATAAAAGGAATTCTCTCGCTGACACACGGTGTTGGTCTTGATAATTTCGCGGGATTCGTGGATCTTACCGTAGGCTTTACGACTGTACTCGGAGAGTCGCTTCTTGATCATATTGAACTGGGTGTTCTCACTGAGTTTATTGTAGGACTGCATGCCATTTTCATTGTCGTCGTCATCGGAGTCTCCACTGCCACCGTCGCCACCGCCAAACTCCTTTTGAAGCAAATTTTCATGCGATTCCCTTGCCTGACCTCGTGTCTCCTGGCGGTACCCCGATCCCCCACCGCCGCTGAATCCTCCGTTGCCTTTCTTGCCCTCGAACTTTTTCCTTTCGTACGTGGTGCCCTCTAGCACGTTTCCCTTCCGCTGTCCATAGGCCTTTTTTTGCACTGCAGCGAGGTTCGCCTGCTGAATCACATTCTCCGCGAACCGCTCATTCTCCAACTGCGCCTTTACTCGTTGGTATTCATACCGCCCCGCGGTGAAGAGCTCTCCCCTCCACTTCCACGACATGTACCGCTTACACTGTAGTTCATTATTAGGGGTGTTAAAGCAACAGCCGGCGCACACGTCATCGGATGGGATCGCGTAGGGCTGGAGACGGTTGGTGAGAATAATATTAGGGTACATGGCGCCCACATCGAGGTGATAAATAAGGGGCTTTTCCTTCTGTCGCGGGTTATCCCGCAGCGCGGCAAGGGCCTTGACAATTTCCGCTCTCACCTCTTCCAGATTGGTAATTTCCTCCATCTTGAGTCCATTTTCAATCTCCACGGCGTGTTTGAGGGAGTCGTCGACGCGGTCAATGAGGTCTTGGTAGGTGTCGGGGTTCATTTGAAACTGCATCGGGATATCGGCGCGGTAGACGCCACTCCGCAGTGCCTCCACTCTCCCACCAATGTACGTTTCACTGTCGATCAAGTGTCCGTCATGGAACTTCTCCCGCACCATTTCCTTCTTGTTGGGAAAGATGACATTGTTCGCCTCCGCCTGCACCATGAGCAAGGACTCACACAGACCCCCAGAGCCTTTGCGCAGCACATTATCCGCCGCCATGGGGATAATGGTGGTGAGGGAATAGATAAAAGGGTGGACATACTTCATATAGAGATACCAGGTAGAAACTGCATCGGAGACGGAATAGGAGGCCATACGGTGTGGTTCGTTCTGCGCTAATGGTAACATTTCCTCTGGATCGACCTCGATGGGATCGTAGCCCAGTTTGTACTTGGTGACCGCCTTCAGGCCCTGACTGCCCTGCGGGAGATAGGAGTCTCGCTTCACCCAGTAGAAGCAATCCAAGTGCGGCACTTTGGGGTTTAAGAAGGCGCCGTCTGGCATTTGACTAAAACCAATCTCATTTCGCATGTTCATGCCGTGGAAAAGCGCTCTGGCGTGAATAAATGGAAAGTCAAAATAGTCCCCATTATATGTGACGTAGACGTTGGGGTTGTACTTTTTCATCTCGTTGAAAAAGCGGCGGAGGGTTTCGGCCTCGTTTTCCTCATTGAAGGTGTCAAAAAAGCCTTCGTATTCCGGTTTCGGGGTGTACTCAAAGGGCGAAATATCCGCCGAGACGATCTCGCGGTTTACAATTAAATACCCCCGTCCATCCAACATGTAGGAAATCATATAAATTTGGTCAATCTCTGGCTGGGGGAACTTGAGAGGGGCCTTGGTGGTCTCAATGTCAAACGCAATGACGCGCGGCATGGCAGGGGCGTAGGCGGAGTCATCGCAGCGGACCAAACTCGCATCACCCTCCGTGACCGTGACGTCATACCACAGCCCGACGTAGATTCGCTTATCAATGGCCACTCGCATATAATAATTGACGTCGTACTCTCTGATATCCGCCACCCAATCCGTCCACCGCAGACTGTTCATGGTCCCCTCCGACTGCCCCTCCGCGGCGTCAAAGTTCTTTTGCATGAGTTCCGCGAGGGAGCCCGCGCCCACCCCACTCCCCGCGAAGGCGCCGTCCCCTGCGATGGAGCGGTTCCGCTTGACGATGGTGTCCAGCCGGCCCCGCACCGCGACGAGGTTGTTGGTGTTGGCAAAGGTGACCTTGAGATAGCGTCGCTTCCTCCCGCTGAGGTGGTTGACCAAATCCAGGTCCTCCTTCTCGGTGGTGATGATTTGCTGAATCAGACCAGGGCCGAACATGCTCATCAGCCCCAGCTCCACCTCTCTCTCGTGCCCTTCGATGGGCATCACGAAGAGATAGGGTTCATAGAGCAGCTCGACGTAAAAGTCATTGCAGTCGTGGCCTTGAAAGAGAAGTAAAAGGGCAGCGCGACCACCAGAGGACCCGTCCGCGGCGTTGACGTCGTCGCCGTCCTCCACCACCGTCGTGGGATGATAATTGAAGAGCCACCCTGTCCTAGTGCCCCTGTCCAACTTTTCCGCATTCATGGACCAGAAGTAGTGAAAGTAGTGGGTATTGCTTTAAATATATGTATAGGTGTGCTTAAAGAAATATATGAAGCGTTTACAACTGTGAGTTCTTCTATGGGTGAAAAAATCTATTGTGTATTTGCTACAAGAGAGAAAAAAAGGAAGGAGGGACCGTAAAAAATAAGTTAGATAGCGCTTCAGTGTGTTGATCGAATACCCACATTGTTTAAACAAATTTCAAAAGCTATTTTTATTGCATACAGTTGGGTTAGGGTAATACGCCCTCTGTTTCACACACTGCATCATCGCGGTCCGCAAACAGAAAAGCAAACAATGAAAGGTGTAGTTTGTAAACCTCGCAAGAGGGCGGAAGATCGCTTCCATTTGTGTCATCGTTTAACGGTAATGGGAGCCAGTCGCGGCGGCGATATAGACCTTACCACCCGTCTTTTCTGCCTCTTCCTCCATAATCTTTGTCTGGCGGTGCTTGAGAAAGATGAGCGCGAGAAGGGTAATCACCTCCTCATCCACCATCCAGAAGGACACCCACACCGCAAAGACAATCACAAACATTTGCAATGCGTTCTCCTTCATCCTTTCCCAGTAAGTCAGCTCTCTCGGTGGTTTCTGAACCCGCAGATCGTATACAGTGTCTACGGCACGAATGGAATCGGTCAGCTTGGCCGACTCCACGAAGGAGGTGAATGCTTCGTCGTTGCACTTAATGGTGATGGTCTTCCAGAGAGGGTCGGCCTCGTTGACGGAGGTGCTGAAGTTTCCGTGTTGGCGCACAACGGGGAGGTCAAGCACCCGCTTCATCTCCTTCTCCGTGGCAATCTCAGAGAGCGCGAGGCCGAGGGTGAACCACCGACGGCCGCCGACGGGGGTGAAGCGGTACTTGCCGCTCAGATGACGCTCCAGCAGCAGCAAATACTGCAGAAGTTCCTCCGACTGTGTCGTCGTGGCCTTTTCTTCTAGAAGACTCTCGTGAATTTTCTTGGTGATGAGGGTGTCCCGACGGACGTCGAAGCCGTAGTGGTTGAGGACGAAGCGGACACTCTCCCCTTGCAGCTCTCCGGCGTTGAGACCACGCTGGTAGAACCCCGACACCATAATCAGCTCGTGCAGCACCAAACGCTCAAACGGATCGACGCAGTCCTTCTGGTACAGTCTCGCCCGCAGTAAGTCCCCTGCCTTTGAGAACTGCTCAATGGTTGCCTTTCGCTTCTGGATGGAATCAATGGCGGGGAGGGCCTGAAAGGGGGTGAGAAGGTCAATACCGGCGAGAGCGGCCTTCTTTTGCTCCAGGGCGGACTGGATCGAAGAGAGTTGCTCTGTCGTGATGACTTGAGGGGTCACCACCGTCGCCTTTGGGACCATGGTGGAGAAGAAATCGGCCCTGCGAAAAATCGTACGGCGAAGCATTGTGAAGAGAGGGAATTGCTTTTCACTATAAATATAAGGATTTGCTTTTGCTAAGCTAAATGGTTTTGTTAAGACGTTTTACTATTTTCTTTAAAAAAAAAAAAATCTTTGAAATATCAAGTAGACTAGACTACTGTTGAAACCCAATAAAGAAGGTGGGAAAAACGGAAATACGTAAATCAATAAACCACAACAGACGTAATACAGCGGCATAAAGGGAAAACTATAAAATAATGGAATATTATATTACAGGATGTGTTATACACACACACCCATGCACTCACACTGCTTAATCCAGCGCGAATAAGTAACGGTTCTGAAAAGAGACCCCAAACAGCGCCTCACACTTTTTGGTAGTGTTGTACTCTTTGGTGTCGTCTGACGTCGTCGGCGCCTCCTTGGGCGGAGGGGCCTCCGGGGTATCAAATGTGACCCTCTTCTTTGGCTTCAAAGGTTCTAGGTGTAACTTCTCGCGGATCTGCGCACACACGGCGTGTAGGGTGGCCTCGGGAAGCTTCTCCATGAGCGTATCCAGGGAGTCCCCTCGTCGCACTTTCTGCTCCAGTCGCTGGAGAAAGGGAAGAAGCTGATCGGTGGGGATGGCGTTAATCTCCTCCTGCAGGGCGGGGGGGACGGCGCCCTCCTGCACCGCGGTGAGGTTCTGCACCAACTCTTTCCGTTGCTGAAGCACTTTATCCTCCTCGGATTGAATCCGCTTCCGTCGCTCGAGGTCGCGCTGAAAGGCCTCGTCCTTTATCCTTTCCTCCCTCTCCCTCTCCTCCCTTTCGGTCTCCTCTACATCCCTAGAGGCGGAGGTGGAGGGGGCGGCGGTCTCATCCGGCAGCGCCACCCGCGCCGTCGCTTTTAGTAAGTGGGTCTTGCGGATAAACTTGGCCGCGTGTAGTTCCTCCTCAATAGGGTAGTCCAGTACTACCTTTAGGAACGGCGTCGCACCGGGCTCGTCCACCTCGTCGACGTAGTAGAGCTCCACCGTCTTGCGGGTGAGCACCACCTCCACCTCTTTTATCGTCTCCACCGCGGGGATGAAGAGCTCCAGTTGGTACTCTAGCGGGACATTTTCTTTGAAAAAGATGTTCTTGGTGGGATGGGGGTGCGTGGACCAGTCGTACACCCCGACCGCCTCGCACCGGCGCACCTCCGCGGTAGCCTTCTGCGACGGTGGTGGGGGGGAGGGGGTGGGCTCCAGCTCCTCGATGAGTTTTTCGTTGGTGAGAGGGCCTTTGGAGGACGGCGCCGAACCGCTTTCCTTGGAGGAGGGCAATTGTATCTCGTCACCGAGGGCGTTCTTGGCATTCGCGGCACCGTCACTCGGTCGGTTCAGTCGTACTCGCTGAATGTCTAGCGTCCCTTTCACCGCAAAGTTCATCGCCTTGAACTCCTCGTCGTTTAAATTTGGTTCGTATTTCTGTTTGATCCAATTCATCGACACGGCGACCAAAAAGCGGCGAAATTCATTGTCCGATTTGCACTTTTCAATCGTCTTGGGGGCTACAATGACGTCATACACCTTGCACTCCTTGTTACTCTTATCCGTGCTGGCCTTTGCCTGACTGCAGCTCAAAGGAATACGGTACTGCACCTCGTCGCTATTGGTCCCGGTGTTCATCGGCATGGGTTCTAGAATCCGCTCGTGGTGGCACACATTGATGAACACCTTGTACTTGGAGTGGGTGTAACACTTGACGCAGAAACCAGGAGAGGGCTGGATAAAGCACCACTCCCCATTCTCATCCTTTTGCACTTCTTCCAACTTTTGCTTTGCCCTCTTGTTGGTTTCTACTTGTAACTTTTTTTGTAACTCAAGGAGCCACTTCTCCTTCTCCGGGCCGTCCTCTTTTGGCATCCCACTCAACAAACCGTCGGAGTCGCCGTCGGCGAGCGCCTTTTGAAATAGTTGGAGAAAGTCACTATTCTTGAGAAGAGCGTCCGCGGCGGCTTTGGCATCAGCGGACATGAGTTGAGAATCTAAAAGATGCTGTAAATATAAATAATAGAAAGTGAAGAGGGGTACAGAATTGGGGTTTGCCACTCTGTAATTTTACCTTTAATCTTGTTTGTTTCTTCAAAAAGAAAAAAAAAGGGGGGGAGAGAGAGATGTTCTTATGCTTTGTCAGCGTTATACCCTTTTCCAATGAAAAACAGACATATTGGCTTCATATTTACATTTGTTATATCAAACACATTTTTTGATTTGCCTCATTTCCCCCTTGTTTAGTTAATCTTCAACATTTCAATATCAAACAACAGAGAGGCGTTAGGCGGGATCCCCCAGGCCGGGAACCCCCTCGCCCCGTAGGCGTAGTCCCCCGTCATGAGCAGCTCCGAGCGCTCGCCGACCGCCATCTGGATCATCCCCTCATCCCAGCCCTTGATCACCTGGCCGAGGCCGACGTTGAAGGAGAAGGGCTCGTTGGTGTCCTTGGTGGACCAAAACTTCTTCTTGCCGTCCGCGAGGTACCCCGTGCAGTGGACAGTGATCTTATCGCCGGCCTTGGGAAGGGCACCGGTGCCTTTGGTGATAATCGTGCGGGTAACGCCCATTGGGAATGGTTATTGTAATAGTATATAAGAAACTTTTAGGAGGATTGATATGAATATTAGAGAGGAGAGAGGGGGAGTGGATGGGGTGACAGTGGAGGGAATAAAGACTGAGAAGGGAAGATTCATCTCCTTGTTATTTTTCAAATTTCAACATACATTCTTTGTTTTGTTTTGTTTTAAAAAAACGAAATTGGTGTTCAACATTTTGATTTTTTTACAGAAATATATATTAAAAAATGAGTTTTTTTTATTATTATTATTATTTATTATTCTTAACATTACCATTTATTTTTGAATATGATCTACAAACTGTCCATTTCGTTTTACATTCTCTTCTTTCCCTCTACAGGGGTAGTACACCACTGTAGTAGAAATACTGCTATGTTAATCTTCTTGCATTACTGTGCATACAAGAAACATAAAAAGAAA
>AUXL01000308.1:0-12447 GCA_000482185.1 Angomonas desouzai | reverse complement strand
AATTAAAAATAAAAAAGTAAAAAAATGAAATTAGTATATATATATATATATTTATTTATGTTAGTGAAGCTAAAAGAGAAAAGGGAAAAGAAAAGAGAAGAGAGAAGGGAAATAATATATATTATATAAAACAAGAAAAAAATAGTGTACGACCGACAAGTGCTCTTGAATGAACCGTGGAAAAACTATGCACTGCGATCGGGGAGAGAGAACCAAGTCGATGAGGAGCACGTGAAATGGGTGACTGAAACGTGGGATGAATACATGTTGAGAAAACAAAATCAAAAAGCTTTCATTGATCAAATGGAAGAGGTAGATAAAGTGGAAAAGAAGAAAGTGGAGGCAAAAGAAAAGGAAAGGAGGGATAACAGTGATAAGATTGTTTCCCGTTTGATGCGTTTTAGAGATGCTGAAATGGCCGGTAGCCTTCTCCCGAGACACCACCTTTACGCTGATTTTGACGAGTATCAACAGATTAAATTTCAACGGCAACAAATTTTATTAGAAACTGAGGAATTGCTTCTCCGTCAGAAAATTGTGGACTGGGAAGAATCACTATTTTCCGTTTTGGCCCTACAAGAAGACTTTAGCCACATGATTTCATTTCTTTTCGAGCAAAAAAGAAGACATATGGAGGAACAGGCTAAATTTTTCGTAGAGGAAAACGTCGAGCGGTTGGCCATCGAAAAGGAAGCGGAAGACGCATTAAAATCTCTAAAAGAATTAGAGACCAGTGAACGCGAAAGAGAAGAAGCGGAAGAGAAAAAGAGACAGGACCGAAAACGGAGAGAAGAAGAAAAGAGGGAAAAGGCGCGGGCTGAACGCGAAAGGATAAAAAGTCTGACAGAGGTCCCTTCTGTCGATGTGGAGCCTGAAACAACGCAGACGCCTGCCGAAGAAGAAAAGCCCGCTGTGATCGAAGCTGAGCCCGAAAGTAAAACAGAATGGAATAAAGATAATTTACAAGGGTCGAATATTATCGATTTGTTCAAAAATGCTACGAAATTACTGTCTTTTTATGGAGATAATTCTTATATAATGAAAATTGGTCGTTCTCCCGCAGAATCAGTGGTTATTTGTCAAAATGGCCATTTTATTGGGGAAGGCTCACAGGAACCGCTTTTAGGACGAACGATAAATGAAGATGGCTGTATTTCTGTCTCCTCTGAATCACTGCATGCTCCCCTGGGTGCTTCCGAAGATATTTATTTGAAAGCAAAATAAAGAATTAATATTAAATGTTGAAGAAGATGAAAGGTGTTTTTGCTTTATTCCCGAGGCTAAAAAGTACGAAGAAACACTTTTAATGTTTCCCATAACTGCTCCCGGACTGGCATTTAGCCCGTATGTTCTTGCTGTATGCAGAGGCGGAAAAAATAGTTTTAGTGAAGAGGAAGCGGCGAATGCGGGGGGCATAACCTTTTTGCTTTGTCAAAAATTTGGTGAGCTTAACCAGAAAAAAATGCTCTCTAATTTTTGCCAAGAATGTGTGGATTGGGTCAGTGCGTGCACAGGAATTGAAAATGTGTACATTTCATTGGAGGAAATGGCAGATACGTTGACGTACGTTGCGGCCACCCCTTCACACCGCTTTTTGATAGGAAAACAACATTTGCTGTTTGAAGAAAATGCGGGGGATGGTTTCTCCTTTTCGCTGATAAAAAAATCACATGAGACGGAGGAAATGGCATCTCTCTTGATTCCGGATGTAAAATCACCCACCGTAGACGGAGTGTCATTCAAACCTAGATTCTTTAAAGAGGGAAAAGAAAAACAGGGTCCTCTGCTCGCCGTAACGATCTCCACCGAGGATGATGAAAATAAATTGAACACTTTCGGTGTGCTCTTTCTGGATCATGTTTCCGAAAATTCTACAAAGAAAAAGATTTCAAAGGTGGAGATGGAAATTGCCCGTTCCGCTGCTAAAACACTCGCCGATCTATTGCTTGGGAAAAACCAAAGAAATTATAATGACATTCACCTCAAATTGGAAGAAAACAATCCCGGTCAGTCTTCGGCATTTTTGAAGGCAAAATGGGGTGAGGCAAAATACAACCTTTCTAGTATTACTCCCAACCAACTACTCGAGCTAGCTAAATACCTCCGACCCCCACCAGTCATTCCAATTGTCGTACAAAGTGTCCTTCTTATTGCTCTTGGCTGCAAACCGAGCAAAATTGAAAACTGGGACGATGCACGCAAGAAGGTAAATAAAAAATTAATCGAAAAAATGGAAAATTTTGATCCCACTGATATGAGCAAGAGAAAAAGAGCTTTTTTTCTCCGATCGAAAAAATTACTGAAAGGCTATACCGCAGATGACGTTTTTGAGAAAGGCTCTTTTCCGACACAGTGCTTTTTTTCTTGGGCATTCGCCGCTCTTCTTCTGAGGAAGCAGGCCGAAAAAGCGGAGAAGCGCAAAAACGATGTGGTGTTATTGGACGATCTGGCGAGTGAAATCGCCTACTCTACCGCGACAAGCGCGGAGGAGCTTCTCGACGATAATTTTAGTGATGCAGGAACGGTTGACGGAGATGACGTAGACGATGACGACAATAACGGTGACGATGAATGAACAAACTTGATGTAAATAACACTGTATTGTATTATTCAACAAAATTAATTTTTTTTTTTTTACTTGGTTCGTTCCAATGCTGTAGTTTTATTATTATTATTATTATTATTTTATTATTTAGAGTTTCCATGTCACACGACTAAAATATTTCTCTCCTTTCTCTCATTCTCTTTCCCCCTTTTATAACGTGAACTACTATTTTTTTTTTTTTACTTGGACCCTTATTGAGAAATATTTGGTGAATAGGTTTTAAAAATGCCTCCTAAACGCCCTCAGCTGGAGCAACTACAAATAGTACCCCAAGACAAGGCGGTTTCCATAACAGACACCATGACCCTTGTCGTCAAAGGCGAGGGAGGAGTAGAAATGCGAGTGAAACAAAACGGTATTGCGCAGGGAAACGAGGCCAACGCACAGGCTGACGCTGTGCGCTCCGATGCTGTGATGAATAAAATCAAGTTTGAGGATTTACGCATCGGGTCTGAACTTGGCAAAGGGTCTCAAGGTAAGGTGAGAGTGGTTCAACACCGTGTGACACTCGAAAAATTTGCCCTGAAATATATTACTTTTAGCGGAGACTCTGACGATATGCGGTTGGCTTTGGAATCCGAACTCCGCCAGGTGGTCGCACTCAAGCATAAAAATATCGTATCATCTTACGAAGCGTTTTTTAGGGATGGCCGACTTTATATTGTTCTGGAGTACATGGATGCTGGCACGATGAATGACGTGGTGAAAAGGCACCCTGGTGGAATTCCAGAAAACATGCTAGCTTACATTGCCCGGGAATTGTTTCAGGGTCTGGAATACCTGCACAGTCTTAAAATGATCCACAGGGATATCAAGCCGGCCAACGTTTTAGCAAACACAAAGGGGGAGGTTAAAATTTCTGATTTTGGGGTGGCGAAAACTTTCTCGGGGGGTGATCTTCAGACGCTGTCAGCACAGGGCTCCATCCCTTATATGAGTCCCGAGAGAATTCAGTCGTTACCATATTCGTTTAGTAGTGACATCTGGAGCGCGGGTCTAACCATTGCAGAGTGTGCCTTTGGACAATACCCCTTCAAATCTCTAAAGTGTAAAGTGTTCGAACTGTGCCAAGCCATCGCCACTCGAACTGCAAAAATAGACTGGAACGGAAGCGGTCGAAGTCCTGAATGTATAGACTTTGTTGAATTGTGTCTTAAACCGCAAGAGGAACGGCCTAGTGCTAGCGAAATGCTGAAACACCCGTTTATTAAACTAGCAGACTCTGTGAAACCCCCGGAAGCCGGCGCGTGGTTTTGAGTCCCGCCGTTGCTTCCGTGGAGATCCTACGAGTTCGACGTACTGTTCATTCCGTCCGTTATTTTTTTTTTTTACACTTTAATAGCGTGGTTCCCTCGGCGCGCACGATGTCGTGTAATAGCAATATTCGTCCCTTTTCTTTTCCTTTCTATGTATTAATCTGCTTTGTATGATATTCAACTGCCCTCTCCCTGTGTTTGTACAAACTGTTTCATTCTGGTGGTGTTCACACTTCCCTTGCTGGTGTCTCTCCCTTCGTTTTTTTTTTTCTTTTTTGTTGAAGCGACCTAGATAATAATGCCACCAAAGAGGTCTTCTTCCTCGGCAAAAAAAGGCTCCGAAACCAATCAGTCCGAGCTGTTCAACGTGGACGCGGAACTTTCGACCCAAATTGTCGTGTTGAATGTCAGACTAGAAGCACTGAAAACAGAATATATTAGTCGCATGGAGAAAGTGGCGGGAGAAAAGCGAGACTGTGCGCAACTTCAGGAGAAATTAGCCCACAAACTGGACACCGTGAAGACCAAGCAAGAAGAGAGAATAGACATACTCACCGATTGCACGAGGCAGTACAAGACGGAGGAGAGGAGTGCGATTGCCAAGATAGCGCTTCTCGACGCCTCCGTAAACCGCCTTCAGGAAGAGAATAAAAAATTATTAGAAGAACTCAAGGAAAAGGAGAGCCATTACGACAAACAGTTAAAGGCGTCAAAACTGAAATTAGACGGGCTGTACGAAAAGTCAGAAGAGATGGAGAGAGAGTTTGCAGCGATGCTGAACGATGTAGAGCACAGCATGGCGCAGTAACGCGGCGTGCTTGGAACAAACTCATGTGTGTCGGTTGATCATTATTGCTATTTTTATTATTAGTATATTAAATTAAATTTCTTATTCTACATTTCTAATTTCCATCCTCTCTTTATTTCACGTTTTTATCTACTTTAGGCGGAATAACAATAATAATAATAATAATAATAATAATAATAATAATAAAATGTTGGGAGAAGACCGTGAGTCCATTAAAAAGATGAAGGCTGATTTTGAAGAAATTGCGGATTTAGTGGATAATGATTTCAAAAACTATAATGGATTCGAAAGGCGTATGAATCACTACAACACTGTGTACAGCGTTGCCATTAGAAACACACCGAAAGCAGAGTATCCCGGGTACGACGTGGGCGAGTTGCTCTACATGGACTACCAGGAAATGCTCACTCGGTACCTCCTACGGCACAGAGATTTGACTGCGGCATCTGAGGGGGAAATGTTTGAGAAGATATTGACTACGTGGAAGCACTACAAAATCTTGATGAAGTGGAACATGCGAGCCTTCGCTTATTTATCGCGTTATTACATTGTAAATAATTCGAAGCCGTCCCTAGAAAGTGTCGCCGTGAGCATATTTTTAGAGCAGATTTATAAAAAACACTCAGACTTAGTAAGCGCCGCAACTTTAGATTTGCTGTCCCGGGATCGCAGCGGGGAAATTACCGACAAGGATACAATAAGGCAGTCTATCGAACTCCTTTCCACTATGAAAATGGATGATGCCCAACTTGCTTTCAAAGACACCTTTTTCAAAGATTATCTCTCCCAGACTGAAAAGGACTGTGAAAAGTCATTACAGCTGTGGTCACAAACCCTTAGTGCGTCCGAACTGCTGGAGGCAATCACGCAGACCATCGAGCGCGAAAAGGGGCGTTGCGCCTACTTTTCGCCGAAGGACGCCGGCGCGATTCTATCCTGTGTGGAAAATGTGTTTGTGCGCTCTCCCATTTCCCGCGAGCGCATTCTGACCTCCAGTGACGGATTTCTCTTTGCGTTGGAAAACGAAGACACGGAGTTTCTTACGAGGTGCTTCCGTTTTTTTTCTCTGGAGGACAGCGGCTTACGGCACCTGGCGGAGCTGTTCGCCACCACTATAGTGAAAAGGGGTGAAGCTCTTTCAGAAAAGTACAAAAATGAGGAAACCCATGTGGATGTGGTCGCCTATGTGCGCGACATGATGAAGTTGCAGGAGGTGTATCCGAGGATTCTAAAAACCTGTTTTAAGATGGACTTTGTCGTTTCAAAGGCACTCCGTGAGGGTTTGGAAGGGGCGTACAACACCAGCGTCGAGGTAAAAAGCAAATCGGGAACCTGCGTCAAAGTCAAGTTTTGTCTTTGGCTTGCGTCCTACGCGGATCTTGTCCTGCAGAACAAAGTCCCTGATGCAGATGAAGAGTTGGAGAGGATTACAGTTACGTTGTCCTACATAACGGACAGAGATTTGTTTTTGAATTCACTTAGGGATAAAATGGCGGGGAGAATTCTTCTCCCCGTTCGGGAGTTTAACGAAAACGTTGAACGCGCTTTCATCCAGCGCATTCGGCAGCGGTACGGCCCCGCAAGCACTTCGTACCTTGAGGGGATGCTGCAGGATGTGATCCTTTCGAACGACTTTTCGGTCATGCAGCAATTAGAACAGGCGGGAAAGGCCCCACCGTTTGACATTACCCTACTTGTGGCCAAGAAGGGCATTTGGCCAGAAGAGATGTTCAAAGAAACAAAAATTACCCTCCCGTCAAGTATCCAAACGCACTTGAATACCGTGAAGGAGATGTACCTCTCCGGTACCACAGGTAGGGATCTCAGCTGGTCCCACGAAAACAGCAGCGCGGAGCTCATCATGAATCTGAATGGTAAAGTGTGTACTCTGTTCCTCTCTGCTCCCCAGGCCCTCATCCTCCTGCCCTTTAATGACAGCGACAGCATGCCGATATCGAGTTTAATGCAACAGTATCAATACCCACTCGATATGCTGCGTTCATCGATACTCCCGCTACTGAAGGGTAAAATTATCTTGTCAAGCGACCAATCGAATGAGAACATCGGCAACGACACGATTATCTCGATCAACATGGAATTTGCCCCGAAAAAGAGAAAGTTAAAAATTCCACCCTCCCTTGTTCGCATGAACGTCTCCGATGAAGTCAGGGGCGAAAAAAAGACCCTCTCTCTCCGAAAGTCTGTGGTAGACGCGTGCGTTATTAAAATCATGAAGAGCCGCAGGCATATCACACACAAGGATCTTTTGGCGGAGTGTAAAAAACAACTTTCAATGTCCTTTGATCCGGATGTCAAAATCATTAAAAGCAGCATTGAAGACCTCGTAAAAAGGGAGTTCATCGAGAGGGACTCGAGTGGTGAAGGCTACAATTATTTGGTGTGATACCAGCACCCTCATTTTCGCTATTTCTGTATTTAATTTTTTTTTTTTTTTTGTTGTTGTTGTGGTTTGCGGACACCTTCATATTTTTCTTTGTGAACTTGTTTACATTTCCAAAGGAATCGGTTATCCCCCCCTCCCCCCTCTCTCCATCCATTTCCTCTTCAAAAGTTGAAACAGTCATGAAGTTGTATATTGATGAAATTCTATTGATTTTTCCGTATGAGTACATTTACCCCGAGCAGCTGGAGTATATGACAGAGTTGAAGCGTGGTCTAGACGCGGGAGGTCACATGGTGCTAGAGATGCCCTCCGGCACAGGAAAAACAATCTCGTTACTGTCCATTCTCGTGGCTTATCTACACCACCACGCCGGGGAGAAAAGAAAAGTAGTGTACTGCACTCGCACGGTCGAGGAAATGACGAAAACAATGGGTGAATTGAAAAAATTGTTGTCGCACTGGGAAGCGGAGGGAGAGGAATTGGGCCCATTGCGGGGTATTTGCCTCACAGCGAAAAAAAACTTGTGTATCGAGTCTACCGTAGCGTCACAAATCGAGCCTTCTGCTGTGGACGCTGGGTGTCGATCCATCACCGCCCCGTGGCAGAAAAGCGAGCGGTGCCCCTTCTTTGATCGCCTGGAAGAGCAGCCGATCGATTTACCCCCTGGGGTTTACTCCCCGGAGGATTTAAAGCAATTTGCTTTTGAAAATGGCGTTTGCCCATACTACTTGGCTAGAAAAGCATTGAAAACAGCGGATATCATCGTACACTCGTATCTGTACGTTGTGGATCCAGTGGTGTCCGAGGTCACAAAGGAATTTCTCAACGAAAATACGATCGTGGTGATGGATGAAGGGCACAACGTAGATGACGTGTGCATTGAAGCCATGTCCTTGATTTACACAAAAAAGGACTCTTTTGATGCCAAGGAAAATATTAAGGACTTGGAAAGGGAGTTGGACCACATGAAGGCTACCAATAGACAGCAGCTACAGTCCGAATACGATCGTCTGGTGAATGGTCTTGCCATGGCCGAAATGGCAAGGGAGGCTGACGGCGGGAGAGAAGTCAATGTCCGTCCGACGGAAATACCCAATGAACTTGCGGAACAAGCCATTCCGGGCAGCCTCCGCACTGCAAGTCATTTCCTCTCCTTTATGCAACGCCTCGTCGATTTCACGCATCGCATTGTCACCCGAATCACCCGGACCTACGTTGCAGACCCCCTTACGTTTCTAACCAAGGTTCGAGAAGAATGTGCTCTCGAAGTGAACCACTTCCGCTACTTATTCGAGCGTCTAAAAGTGCTTCTTTCCACTCTTCAAATCACAAATACCGCGAAGTACCGCCCCCTTTCCTTGGCCGCCCACATGTTTACGATATTGGCTCTTCATTACACTGATGACCGTCATGAAAAGCCTGGTTTTGTCGTGGTCTGCGAGGCGTATGATCCCTCGCGGCCGCACATCCCCGACCCCATCCTAAGGTGCGTCTGCGTTGATGCATCTCTCGCTCTGCGTGAGGCCTTTTCCAAGTACAAAAGTGTGATTCTAACCTCCGGAACACTCTCCCCGTTGGATATCTACCCGAAAATCCTCGGGTTTTCTCCCGTAGTCAGCAAGTCTTTCGCCATGACTCTTAGTAGAAAATGTATTGCCCCTGTCATAGTGACGAGAAGCTCCGAAAGCGTCAGCATTACCTCCGAGGAAGTAACCAGCAGCTTCAAGGTTCGCACTAACCCGGCAGCCCAAGCGGTAGTGTCTAGTGCGTACAAGAGCCTTCTCCTGGAGCTGTCCAAAACCGTCCCAGACGGCATTGTCTGCTTTTTCACGGGATACCAATACATGGGCGAGGTATTACTGTCTTGGCACAGTACAGGTTTTTTGCAGGAACTGGCCAAGCACAAGCTCATTTTCATCGAGACACAGGGGGTGGAGGAAACCTCCATCGCACTAGCCAACTACCGAAAGGCGTGCGACATTGGCCGGGGTGCCATATTTATGTCTATTGCCCGAGGAAAAATTGCGGAAGGAATCGATTTTGATAAGCACTACGGTCGCGCGGTGGTGATGTTTGGCGTCCCGTTTCTCCCCCCTAACGATGAACCGGTGAAGCAAAGAATGCATTGGATGGAGGTTTGCCTGGGTATTTCGGAGAGTGAGTTTCGAAATTTTGATGCAATGCGACAGGCCTCGCAGTGCATTGGTCGGGTGCTGCGAAACAAAACGGACTATGGCATGATGCTTCTCGTGGACAGACGGTTCTCGCTCAATGACAAGAGGAAGAAACTTCCACCGTGGATTCTGCAAAATTTAAAGGAAAACACCAATTTGAGTGTGGACGCTTCTATCGCGGTGGCGCGGGCGTTTTTCAAGGAAATGGCCCAGCCGTGGGAGCATGAGAAGGACCTGGGTACAACTTTACTTTCCAAGGCAACACTGGCCTCCACCGGGCACTTACGACCAGTGAACCGTGATGCGGAGGAGAGAAGAGCAGCGACAGAAGGGAACACACACAACACAACAGTGGAAACTTCAACCTTTGAAGAAGGACCCATTTCAGCGCAGCGAGAACCGCCAAATTTGAAAAGAAAGAGACCGAGAGGTTAATTGTACATCGAGTCGGCTTTTTTATTTGCTAAATTATTACTATTATTCTTATTATAACATTTTTCTTGTTGTTATCCTTTGGCCTTTCTGTGACCTCAACAAATATAAATATGCGCTTGTTTTGTCTCTCTTGATAAATAAGAAAAAAAAATAAATAAATAAAAAGCTCCGGCAGTTATGGATTGGCAGGAGATTCTCACGTCATGGGCAGCAGTTTATATAATGCTGACGCTTCCAGCCCTGCTGATGATACTAAATTTTGTTTTTGGCAACTGCTTTATTAGTGAGGCGCTATCGCAGGGTCAGCATTCCAACGCGTCGAATCACACCACTGCTCGTGTGATTGGTAGATTGTGCTTGAGCGGAGTAATGCTGTCCTTCTGCTGGCAGTACTACGCCTACATGTTCCTTGCCCGTCCTTCTCTATCCGATCGTCTCCCGCGAAAGTGCAATCCGGTTGCTTTCATATGGGACCTGGTGGATCAGCTACCTCAATTCCATAGTCTTCCGCTAGACGTCTTCGATTGTTCGCTGCAGGAAGTCGTCTATCTTGCATTGGTCTCTGTTTTCCTTGTCTCCTACGTGCGGTGTGTGTGGAGCGTTCCTCAGGTGGTCATTACGGATGATCAAAGTCGTACTGGAGTGTCAAGATGCTCGAAGTGTGCTGCTGATGTGAGGGGGATGGACCACCACTGCTACCTCATAGGTAACTGTGTTGGAAAAAGCAACCGCAAAGTATTTTTGTTCTGCTTGGCGTCTGGTGTGGCAAATTTGTCGTATTTGCTCTATTTGTGCGGTGAGTGGGCCTTTCACAGTGACGATTTCATTACCGTTGTCGGGTTGGTTCTGGTGGTGTTGTTTTTGCTTTTCCTGTCGGCCCTTTTGTGCTTTCAGCTTTTACTTTTGCGTAACAATGAGTCGACACTGGGCTTCTTGAAACGCAACAAAGGATTTTGTGGTTTTATTTCGGGAGTAAAAAAGCTGCTTCGCTAATCACAATACAAGTGCCCTTCCGCTAGTCATTATTGGTTGACATAAATCTGTCGCATCAAGTTATTGATATATATATATATATATATATAAATCCCCCCTTCCCTTTCTGCTTTTGGTTCCATATTATCCTTTTTCTCTTTTTTTTTTTTAAACTTTATTCTTTGAAGTTATTATAGCAGAATATTGTTTCTTGCTCCCAGATGCCTGTACGAAAGAGGCAAAAAAGAGAGGTGGTCTTTGCCGACGACGAAGAAGACAACCACCCGGAAGATGACCAAAAAGTTTTAGTAAAGCTGGTGGACGAAAATGGGCAGCCCACCGGCACTCAGATCTTACTTCCGGTCTCTGCAACACCCAAGCAGCTAGATGAAATTTTGTGTTCCATGCTGGAAGATGATGAACTCAAAACGATTCCATACGCCTTTTTTATCAACGGTGATCAGGTAAACGAGTCGGTGAAAGAAAATTTGTTTGCCCTACAGAAGGACGAATTCATCAATCAAAGACTGAAGGAAGGCCGTCGAGTTAGGCCGCAGGACGTGGAGCGACTGGACTTTGAGGTGCCAGAGGAGACGGTGGTTTCCATCATGTACAAACCACAGGCATTTTCCGCGTTCGTCCAGTTACCCGTTGCGCCGGTACACTGGATGGCCACAGTGAGGCGGTGCTGGTCGTCAGTTTCTCCCCTGATAGCCAAGTGCTAGCAACAGGGGGAGGCGATAAGGAGATCCGGATATGGGACATGGCCACTCTCTGCCCCAACCAAGAACTGAAGCAACACACCAGTTGGGTTCAAGTGCTTTCCTGGTCCCCGGATGGCACCTATTTGGTTAGCGGAAGCAAAGACGGTGTCTTGGTCATTTGGACACACGACGGAGAATACGGGAATTTTAAAGGAACGAAGCACAAGGCTCACACCAATTATGTTTCCCATGTCTCGTGGGAGCCTTTACACAAAAATCCAAAGTGCAATCGCTTTGTCTCCGCTAGCAAAGACGCCTCACTTAAGGTATGGAGCACCACGGGCGGCATTCAATTCTCTCTGACCGGCCACCAGTCCTGCGTTACCTGCGTCAAGTGGGGAGGGGAAGATCGGATATATTCATCTTCACAGGATAGGACGGTGATAGTGTGGGACGCGGTCACGGGGGTACAGCGGTGCGCTCTGAGAGGCCACGCTCATTGGGTCAACTTCCTCGCCCTTAGCACGGATCTGGTGATTCGCACGGGTGCGTTCGATCATGAAGACAAAAAGTTCTCTTCGAAGGAAGAAATGTGCCAGCACGCCCAAGCCCGATACGACGCCGTCGTGTCCCGCTTCGGTAACTCGGAGCGTCTGGTGAGCGGCTCAGATGACAACACCATGTTTTTGTGGAACCCGAAAGAGAGTGTGAAACCAGTCGGACGAATGACAGGCCACCAAGGGGCAATTTTTCACATTCAGTTCAGCCCCGATGGAACATTGATCGCCTCCTGTTCCGCCGACAAGAGTGTGAAGCTGTGGAACGCGCAGGACGGCAAGTTTATTACCACCTTCCGAGGCCATGTGGCACCAGTGTATCACGTTAGTTGGAGCCTCGATTCTAGGCTGCTGGTGTCGGGAAGTAGGGATGCCACAGTGAAGCTGTGGTCTATTCCTAAGAGAGAATTGGTGGGGGATTTGGCGGGCCACGCGGACGAAATTTTCTCCACAGATTGGAGCCCTGATGGACAGAAAGTGGCTTCGGGTTCGAAAGACAAAAGAGTCAAAATTTGGGTTCATTGATCTCTTT
>AUXL01000307.1:0-12449 GCA_000482185.1 Angomonas desouzai | reverse complement strand
GGGGCGGGACTGCGAGGGGGCCGAATGCACCGCGGTGAGGATCGTGAGAGGGAGGCCCCCGCAGTAGGTGCGGAAGGAGGGGAGACGCCGGAGATGGATGAGGAAACAAAGGCCAAAATTATCGGCAATGACCCCGTTCCTCCTGTCTACCTCTGTCGCCGGCAGCAAAAGTGGTTCTCGGAGTTGGTGCACAAGAGGACGTTACTCTACACCCCCTTCCACGGCCCCCCACCCCTCCGCTCTACAGGGGACCGCTCGATTCGGAGCACCACCGACAGTGAGGGGGTAAACCCCCTCTCCGACATTCTGTTTTACAATCACGCTCACTTTAATGACCGAAATTTGAAAATCATGTCTGGAAATCAGAAAAAGATCCCCAAAAATCTCATCACCCTTGAGCCCGAGAGAGCCAAGTGGGCCGCCGCCCCGATGGGGTACGTGCTCTCAGAGACCGCCGTGCATGCCCTCTCCAGTCGGCTGGTCCGAGAGCAAATCACATCCCTCGATTCCTTTCACTACGTCTGTGGTAGTTGTGGAAAACCTTTTGTCGCCCGACAGAGCATACAGAAACACTTGCTAGTACGGCATGCGGACCTCTACTTGGCCTTGGAGAACCGTACAGGGCCTTTAGGGGTGGAGGGGATAAAGGCGGCCGGTGATTTTGTGACGCAGATCGTCGAGGATAAGTTCTGTATTCCGACGGAGGCATTAAAAGTGGATTATGCTCGACTGAAGGAGAACATGGAGCCGAGGGAGGACCCCGCCGCAGCGGTGGAGAGGGACCTTTCTTCTGCGGAGTCCACTGAAAAGGGAGAAACATTTGAGCCGATACAAGAAAACGAAGACGGAAAGAAGGCAGATTCTGGCTTAGGAAGTGTTTTAAACAGGGTAAAAGTGGAAGAAGAGACGAAAAAGGCAGGCAAACAAGAACAACAAAAGAGGAGTGTAGAGCGGAAAGTATCACTGAGTCCGGTCTCTGAAATGTTCACTGTTGAGCTGCCAGCGGAGAGTCTCTTGGGGGAGCTGCTTGTAGAGGTGTGGGACACCGTCGCCCGTTCAAGGGACGACCTCTTCTCCTCCAGCCCCTCCGGCGGGATTACCTACCTCCCTTCCACATCGGTGGTGATGGAGAAGGCGGGCCGTCGCTCCTCTACCCTACAGAAGATAGAGCAAGCGAGGAACGGGGAGGGGGAGGAGAGGAAACGGAGCTGGCCCGAGCGACACCGGCGGGGGTGGCGCCTGCCATCAAGAACCGTCGCGTACAGGTCCGCAAGCCCACCGCAGCAGTTCGACGCACCGTGCGGGAGAAGAGCAAGGACTATCCTAACCCCTTTGGGGAGTCCACGAGTCTAAAGGTGATTGACTTGGAGCGGGAGCCGGTGAACCCGTTTGTGTTCTGGGAAACAGAGGCAAATGGAAAGCACACTAAAGAGGAATCCAAGAGTGCGGACGGCGGCAGCAGTGGCGGACAGCAGGGAGACCAAAGCACCGGGTGTCAGAACGGTAGCGACGGCGGTCATAATAGTAACAATCACACTGGGGGGTTCTTTCCGTGCCCTTTCTGCACTGACGCCGCCGAAAAAGGAAAGCTCGGCGACCCCTCCTCCCCCATCCCTCAGTTCCGCCTCCTCGACAACCTGCTAGATCACATGGAGGCCAAGCACCCCGACATTGTCCTCTCCACCGAGGAACTGCAGCGGCTGGTGTACCAGAAGGATCCTATTAGTCGTATTAATGAGGGCTATCCCACCAAGAATGAAGAGGAAGTGATAGCGGAGACCAACGAGGGAGAGAAGAAGACAGCGGAGGAGGAGAGTACAGCCACGGCCCCCGCACCACAGGAGGCGACCCCCACGCACAGCCGCCTGTACAGTAACATTGACCTCATCGGTACTGTAAAGGACATCCAAGAAGGCTTCCTCAAGGAGGAAGAGGTCCTACAGCTCATTCTTAGCGTCCCCCAGACCCCCTATACCAAGGGCGGTGAGGAGGAGGAGGAGTATATCACCGTGCGATGCCTTGGCAACACCGTCCCCCGCGCCCTCCTTAGACAGCAGCTCACCATCAACAGCGTCATTTATGTCAGAGGTGTTCTCAAGATGAACCGACGCTACGCTGATGAATTCGAATCGGAGTCGTCTCCCTCTACGACGGAGGGAAGTAAGAAACGGTATGCTTTCCCCTACATCAAGGTCACACCGCCTCTCGGGTATGTGCAGGTATTGTAGGAGGTCGCCTTTCTTTATGAGGTAATTGTGGTCACAGAGTAACAAATAAATCTGTAGATTAATTCTTTAAGTTTTTCTTTTTTTACTTATTGTTTATTATTAGTCTTGATCTCAGTGATCTTTTCATTTAACGTGAAGCACAACTACTACTACTATTTCTTCTTCTTCCTCTTTTATTATCATCTAGGATAACTACCACAACAGGAAAACAGTCATCCACCCGTACAACCCCCTCTTTTCCTATAGAAAGTAAAAATGTCTGGGACCTACTCCCTCGCGCAGGCCAGACTGCGGGAGGAGCGCAAGACCTGGCGCAAGGACCGCCCATTTGGGTTCTGGGCTCGACCGGTGGAGCTCGGTGCGACGAAGGACGGCGCGAAGGGCGCGTTGGATAGTTTTGTCAAGACCGCCAAACGGCCGAGAGAGGAGGAGGGCACGGAGACCGCGGCGCCCAAAGGACTCGACTTATTGCACTGGGAGGCCGGTATCCCCGGCAAGGCGGGCACGCCGTGGGAGGGCGGAGAGTTCCGCCTCTCGCTCACCTTCACCGAGGACTACCCCACCAAGCCCCCCAAGTGCGTCTTCACCCCCGTCCTCTTCCATCCTAATATCTACCCCAGCGGGACGGTCTGCCTCTCTATCTTGAACGAGGAGAAGGACTGGAGGCCGAATATAACGGTAAAGCAGATTCTGCTGGCGATACAGGAATTATTGAACAACCCTAATATTGCCGACCCCGCGCAGGAGGAGCCCTATGTGCTGTACAAAAAGGACAACAAGGCCTATGAGGAACGGGTACGGGAGGAGGTCCGCAAGCATCATCAAAAGCAACAGTAGGAAGAAGTGATGCCCTCCTTTTCGTATTTTATGGCATATGTTTGGCGTCGTTGTAAAAATAACAACGACTGCCGGGAAGACACCAAAGACAGTAATGCGAGCCAAATGAAATATAATTTTATATTTATACAACTACACCAAAAATTGAAACAAAAAGAAGATATTATAGACCCTTTACACACACGCACAAACCAATAAGTGTATTAGGGAAACGAATAGAAGTTGAATACTTTTTTGTTTTTGCTTATTTTTCATCATACTTTTTCTGTGAATCAATAATTTTAAGGTGACTGTCGTTTTACTGTTTTCCTCTCATTATCTCTTTGTTTGTTCAATAGATAAAAAAGGTACCCTCTTTTTTTAGTATACCCCTCTATACCCATATTCACCATGGGAAGGGCCTCGAAGGATAAGAGAGACATTTACTATCGAAAGCCAAGGAGGAAGGCTTTCGGGCGAGAAGTGCGTATAAACTACTTCAGATCCATGAGGAGTATAACATACTGGATAAGGACAAGATCCGCCATGGGGCGGTGGACCTCTGCGCGGCGCCCGGCAGCTGGTCGCAGGTGCTCTCGAAGCACTTTCATCAGGTAGAAGAGGAGGAAAAGGCAAAGCAGCAAACCACCTATATCAAGCCCGGCATCGTGGCGGTAGACCTACAGGAGATGGCACCGATTGAGGGCGTCATCTTACTGCAAGGGGATATCACCTCCGAGGCCACCAGCCGACGGGTGTTGGAGCTACTGCAGGAACACCACCGGCGGCACAATCCTAGTCAGGCGGGGGAGATGAAGGCGGATATTGTGATCTGCGACGGCGCGCCGGATGTGACGGGGATGCATGAGTTAGATGAATACCTACAGCACCAGTTGCTGCTCGCGGCCCTGCTCATCACGACGTGTGTGCTGGCACCGGGTGGGTGTTTTGTGACCAAGATGTTCCGCGGCCCTAATACACCCTTTCTCATTCACAAGAGTGAAGTCTTTTTTGATCAGGTACGGGTGGTGAAGCCGCGCTCCTCGCGTAACGCCTCGATGGAGTCGTTTTTGCTGTGCCAAGGGTTCCGTCTGCCGGCGGGGTACGTCCCGCGACTGCACCTCCGTGTGACACCGGCTGTGCTGAAAGAGGCGCGGTCCGGGGAGGGGCCGGTGGCGGCACAGATCGCGCTTCAAGGCGCGGCCGACTACACCCCCATCGCCCCTATTACCAGCAGGGAAACGACACCAAGCCGTCCACCGGTACGATACCGGAGGAGACGGAAGAGGCGTATCAGATGCAGCTGGTGGAGGAAACGCCATCTAGTCACAAGAAGGAAACTGCGCATTGGTTTTTGCCCTTCTTGGCGTGTGGGGACCTCTCCGGGTTCGACTCAGAGATGTGCTACGACAGGGATGCCACGGGGGCGGTGCTACCGCCGGTGCAGCCGCCACTGCAGGCGCCCTACCTTCCTCGCGCCCCGCCGGGCAACGCGACCCACCGAGCGGCAACGACTCGCCTAGCAAGAAGATGAAACGGGAGGGATAACGATGAATTACAATTTCATGCACCGCGCTTAACTAATTTGTAAATTTTCCTTTTGTTATTTGTATTTTTGTTTTACTGTCAATTGTTTTGTAGATTTGCTTACTGATCATTCTCTTCATTCGTTTTCTCTCCTTTCTCCCCTATTTATAGAATACCTCCTTTAGTTTATTTTTTAGTTTTTTTTTATTTATATTAAATTATTTTTACGCATCATGCCTCCCGCCGCGATTGACGTGGAGTCTGTGTTTGAGAAGGCCGAGACCCTCTACGCGAAGGGCGACCGTGCCAAGGCAAAGGAACTGTTTCAGCAGATTGTAGCCTTTAGCGATATCACCGCCGACCAAACCGATATTATCCGCTGCAAAGAGCAATCGATTCAGCGCTTGAATGAGATTCTTCTTCTCACCTCCGATGGGGAGTCGTTGATCCAGCTCCTTTACGACGTCCGCGCCTTCTTTTATCTTCTCCCCAAGGCCAAGACCACCAATATGGTGCGAAAGTTATTTGAATCCATCGTGCAGTGTGGTATTCCGCTGAACAAACAGTATGAAGTCTGCCTGGAGAATGTAAAGTGGGCCAAGGAGGAGAAGCGTACGTTTCTCCGTCAGCGCCTTCAGCTACGTCAGGTGGAGCTGCTCTTTGAGCTCAAGCAGTCCCGCGAGGCCTTGGCCTACCTCATCGCCCTTCTCAAGGAGGTCCGCCGTCTCGACGACCGCAACTTGCTCTTGGATATTCACCTGTTAGAGACCAAGATTTACTACTCCATTCGCAATACCGGGAAGGCGAAGGCGGCCTTGGTGAGTGCCCGCACCACCGCCAACAGTATCTACTGCCCTCCGCTCTCCCAGGCCGAGATTGATCTCCTCAGTGGCGTTCTCCATGCTGAGGAGTATGACTACAAGACCGCCTTTTCCTACCTCTACGAAAGTTTCGAGGGCTTCCACGGACTGGGGGACCAGGCCCGTCAGGCCCGCCGAGCGCTAGTGTACATGATTCTCTCCAAGATTCAGACTGACCAAACCGACGAGCTCAAGGCGCTGCTGTCCTCCAAGAATGTGCTAGCCTACAAAGGGAGCGATGTCGATGCTGTGCGTGGGGTGGCGGAGGCCTATGGGCAGCAAGACACACACCACTTCAACGCGATATTGGAATCCCTGCGAGAGAAGGAGGGGACCGCGTTGGACAAGGGGGAGATGGACCTGCTCCAGGATGAGGTGGTACGTCGCCAGCTAGAGGAAATGTATGACAAGCTCATGGAGCGTCACTTACTCCGACTGATTCAGCCCTACAACCGCGTTCAAATTTCCTATCTCGCGCAGCTCTTAAGGCTCGATGAGAGGGTGATTGAGTCCCGCATCTCCAAGCTGATTCTAGACAAGCGACTGAGCGGGATTGTGGACCAGCAGCACAACTGTCTCTTGGTGCTCGATGACTATGCCAAGCGCAAGAAGGAGGCGGAGCAGAAGAAACAGGCAGAGTTTTATGAAAACGCGGCCAATGCCACCGCCGCCAATTCCGCCCCCACCACGACCCTTCACCAAGATGCCCTGGAGGCGCTAGAGGCCTACGACGGTCTCGTCTCCGCCCTTTTTGACAAGGTAAACGGTAAGTTCGACGCGTTGGTGGAGGAAAACATAGAGAAGCGAAAGGAGCAGCAGAAGCGGAACCAGCGCGATGAACAGCCAAAGTCCAAGAAGGAGGAGGGGAAGGTGAAGAAGGAGGGAGAGAAGGACGTCAAGGAGGAAAAGAAAAAGGAGTAATTCCCCTCGAATGGAGTAAATCAACAGAAGAAGAAAAATGGTATCCATTTTGCGCTCTCTTTTTCTCCTCACCTTTTTGTAGCGGTCTTCAACTATTTGTAGTTCTTTCTTGACGTTTTATGAAGGACATTATTAACCAAACAGAAAGTTAAAAAAAAAAAATTATGTACCTCAAAAGTAATGTTTAAAGTGCAGTTAATAATTCTATTCATCATATGAATACTGTATACAAGTGTACCTTCAATTATTATTTTTCTCCCCCTTTTCTTTCTCACTTCAGTTTAGGTATATTTTTACGGTTTGTTTTGTAAAAAGACAAACTAGAAAACCAATTTGAGTGAACTAATAGAACTCAAAGGTTTCATATTTTTTTTTTTTAGTTATATATATATATATTCATAATCGATAAGGTTTTTGGAAAGAAACCAGTATCTCCTCCCCTTTTGTTTTTCCATTATTATTAATATAATATTACCCTATGGCAGAAGTCGGAGCTAGCGGAGGCGTAGAAGAGCATCAAAAGAAGGCCAACCCTAACAACAGCACCACCAACTCCACCATGAACGCCAGCCAGAGCCACACCCACAGCACCACTGTCACGCCTAGTGCCGCGCGGAATGAGCGGGGAGAGTATGAGAACCCCTTCTGGATGGTCTGCTCCCGTCTCCCGAGCAGCTACTGGGACTACGACGATGCTGAGATTGACTTCAACACGGATATTTACCCTTATGAACTGATTCAAAAGATTGGCCGAGGAAAGTATTCTGAGGTCTTCCGCGGCCGCAATCGTAACAATAACTGCGCCTGTGTGTTAAAGATTCTCAAACCCGTCCGATTTGGCAAAATTAAGCGAGAAATTTCGATTCTGCGGAATCTCTGCGGCGGACCGAATGTCGTTCGTCTGTTGGATGTGCTCAAGGACGAGCGCACCGGCACCCCTGTCCTTGTCACCGAGTACGTCAACAACCCCGTCACCCTTCGCGTGCTCATGATGAACAAACAGCTCAGCAACTTTGACCTGCGTTACTATCTGTATGAAATCCTCCGCTGCCTAGACTTTGCCCACCGCCGTGGTATCTTTCATCGCGATATCAAACCCCACAACGTCATGATCGACGCCGAGAGAAAGATTTTAAGAGTGATTGACTGGGGCCTAGGGGAGTATTACATTCATGGTGAGGCCCTCAACTGTGGTGTCGCCACCCGCCACTACAAATCCCCCGAGCTCCTCTTTGGATACCGCCACTATGACTTCTCGCTAGATATTTGGTGCGTGGGGTGCGTACTCGCCGGCATGCTCTTCCGCTGCGACCCCTTCTTCTGCGGTAACAGCAATGAGGATCAGTTATTGAAGCTGGCGGCGGTGTTTGGGTCTGCCGCGGTGTATCGCAGTGTGGAGAAGTACAGAGGCGTCATCCCCCACTCTATCGCCCAGGATCTGGCCTCGATGCGGAAGGAAGGAGTCAGCTGGACCCGTTTTGTGAATGCCGAGAACGCCGAATTCTGCGATACCGATGCCCTTGACCTGTTGGATCAGCTTCTGCAGTTTGACCACGAGAACAGGCCGCTGGCGCACGAGGCGATGCAGCATCCTTATTTTGCCCCTGTCCGTGAGACCCTCGCCAAGAGCGACGAGGAACAGTACCCCTCTCGCCGATCTTAAGTAAAGGGAGTGAAGAAAAGAATGGGGAAAAGGGTGTAAAATACGGGTGAAGGATGGGTAACTAATGAAAAAAAAAATGAATAACAGAAAGGTACACGGCGTAATAAGAACAACAACAGAATAGACAGTAACAACGGTAATTTATAATAAAGGGAGAATTGTATAATAATAGTTGGATTTTTGGTTAAATAAAAAGGAGGACTTGAATAAACGTATCAGGCCAGAATCCTTTCCTTTTTTTTTGCTCCCTCTCTCCCTCCCATTTGTTTTTTCTCCCGACACGCTCAACAGTGGGTCGGCGGTGGGCGTGTGGTAACTGTTAGAGAAAATATAACGGATATTACACATCAATGAAACAAGTCTTGTATTATCATTATGACGTCGCTGTTGTTGTTAATTATTACGACTAGTGCGAAAGCATCTTTTTGTGCGCAGGAAAGGGGGAAAAACATATAGTTCCAGAGAGAGAAAATTGAAAATGAGGAGTGGGGAACAAATAGATCTGACGTGTTAGTTTTCATGAATAACACCCTGCAGTTTCCCCATTTTCTCTTTTTTTCATATGTTTCTTTATCTATTATGTATTTTTTGCCCCTTTTCTCCCTTTGAAACCTGTACCATTTATCGAGTTTAAACACCTTTTTATATATATAATTAATGTGCTCGCGCCTTTTACGCATAATGAATATAGTTTTTTCCCCTTTTAATTATGATTACTCTCTTTTTCTATATATAACTAAAAACAAACAAACAATATAACTTCTATATAAATACAAAGTTCTATACGTAAATACAAAATGAACTAAAAAAAAAAAAAAGAAAAAAACTAAAAAGACGATGCTGTAAAAACTGTTTGATTATGTATGTAATGGTCACCTATACTTTGTATTACTATACATATTCTTTCTCCTCTTTCTATTAGCCACACACACACATATAGAATATACCATTTTAGTATGAGGAGACCACCACGACTACTGCCGTATCTTCTTTCATCTCCTCTCGGACTTCGCTTCCACGCTTCCCATGACGCCCCTCCCCCACCCCCTGAGCAGACCGCGCAGAATGCGTTTAGTATGTATCTACGAGAGGTGAACGCCCCTTTTGTGAGCGCCATGCCTTCGTCTTATCCCAATGCCTCGCTGCCAGCGGGTTATGAGGCCGCTTCCGAGGAACGAGAAGACTTTTGGGACGAGAAAGAAAAGGTGTCGTCTTCTAAGGGTGCCAAAAATAAGGCCAAGAGAAACAATAAAAAAAGCGCCTCACCCTCTGGTCCCCTGACAGTGAGGGAGCGGTATGAGCTGGAGGCGAGGGAGGAGCGACAACTGCTAGACCGACTGAAGAGAGAACTGCAGGTACAAATGAACGAAAAGAAACGACAACAGTTACAAAAAGAATTCCGATTTGCTTACAAAATTGTAAAACAGGTGGCGTCACAGACGGATCGATTGCTGGAGCGGTACCGAAAACATCCGCATACAAAAGAAAAACCCGTTCCCGATAATAATAGGGCGGACAATTTGGGACTGTTGTTGTTTGAGTGGTCAGGGCAGTTGAAGAACACGCTCTACCCCATGTCCTCTCCTCACTACAAATCGATCGTCACGGTGCCTTTCATACAGAAAGGAAAGGACGGCAAACGACGAGACAAAAAGGAAAAGCAAGGCGATGAACATTCTTTGTTGCTGATTGAGCAGTTTCATTACTATGTGGTGTATCTCATCCGTTTTCTCTACGCCGCCCCCGCCTTCCCCAACGCTCCTCATGTCTCCCAGGACGAGGCGCAGGTCGCCCTCCGCAACAGCGGCCTCCTCCTCTCCCTCCGTGAGAGCCTTCGACAGCTGCTCTTGTATGTGGTCTTTCAGATGGGAGAGAGCACTTCACTTTCCTATCAAAGTGACCGCGTCCTCCGGCTCTTCTACACTGTCCTCGCCCTCCCCGCGGCCGACTCCCCTTCCTATGATATCCCCCAGGCCCCCCTTTCTTCGTATCTGCACCCCCCTGCCAGTCTGCAAGAGCCCCCACGGGCCTTTACCCATATGACCATTGAGGAGTGGTGTGTGCGGTACTTTATCGAGAAACAGCTCACCTTGCTGAACCACTATGGAGAGGGAGAGAGGGAAAAGGTGTATGAGAATTGTATCTTTTGTATTCAAAAGAAGGAAAAGTCTCACCAGATGCTATCCGTGAATGAGGCGGTCGATATTATACGGGCCTCTTTTCTGTCCTCAGAGGAGGACGACGCCCCTCACGCACCGTCTTCCTTCCGTTACCTCCTACGGCACCGGCTGCAACACGGAAATAAACACTTTTCTAATGGATCCCTTTTTCGAGAGGCGCACTTCCCCACCGGCGATCGTCTGTCGATGCGCATTCCGTTCCGTTTGGGAAAAGAGTTTACTTCGCTGTGGATTCATTATTTGAATTATGAGCTCCAGCGGTACCAAGGCAACGAGGAGGGCACACTGCCCCTTACTCGTATCCTCTCTGTCCACCACGTCGCCGCGCTGTGCTCTGCTATTCTGTTTTACGAAATCGAGAATGAGACCTCCCTTGCGTTTTTGGTCTCTGTGGTGCGCGTACTGCTCTATGAGGAGAGCTACTTTCTTCTCCGAGGCTTTGAGATATGCCGTGTGCTGCAGGCCTACGCCAAGCTGCAGTTCGACGGCGATGTCTCCAAGCTGGAGCCTAAGCACGTGTCCTCCGAGAAACATCGGATGCCCTATCGGGTCAACTTTTATGTCCTGCTAGGACAGCGGATCGGCTCCATGGCGGACTACTTGGAGGAAAAGGATATTGTCACCGTTCTCAGTGCGCTGGATTCGGTGGAGGGGTCAATACGATCGTCCGAGGCGGCAAAGTCAAACAAGAGTGACGTGCATTTGGCGATGTTTGCAGATTTGAGACGGTCGTTGGAATCGTCGATTCGTCTACGTCGGGTGCACAAAAGTGTACCGTATACCAGTTAGTGAGAGGAAAGGTCCACTTATGGATGAACTATAAAAAATAATAATATATAATCTTCACATTTCTTTGTTAATTAATTAAGGGACTTTGTTATTCATTTTCATTGCTTCATGTGGTACGTAATTGGTCTTTTAATGATTTTTGGAATTCAAACTTTTCCTCTCTCAACTTTCCTCTTCAAAAGAACAAAAAACAGTAGTAAACTGTATTTAAGCCTCTTAGAAACTCCTTTTATTATAAAGATGACTACTGTAGCAACCACGCCCACATTCGCGGAGGAGTATGTCCGAAAAGACGGCCGCACCGCGACAGAGATACGAGGGAAAGAACTGCGCCTCTCGGAGCTCTCTCAGTTCGGTGGTAGCTCTGCCTACAGTCAGGGCGGCACGTCCGTCCTCGTCGCCCTCCACGGTCCCACCGCCGTCTCGGGCGGCATGAGCGGCGGCGGCGAGTCGAACCTCAGCAACAGTCACCACCTCAACTACTTCCGCCAGGACCAGGACAAGTGCGAGGTGGTGGTGAAGGTGAGCTACAGCGGACTGCCCTCCGCGGGCGGGGCGCAGCGGGTAGTGCAGGGGGAGCGGCGGCGGGTGGAGGTGAGCGAGAAGTACGCGCTGCTGCTCTCGCAGTTGTGTGTGAACGCGGTCCACTGCGCCTTTCGGGCGGAGCGGTTCCCGAAGATGACACTCGTCATTGAACTAGTCGTCCTGCAGGACGCGGGGGCCCTTCCGGCGGTGTGCATCAACGCCATCATGGCCGCCTTACTGGACAGCGGCCTGCCCTGCCGCACGACGGTAGCCGCTGTGTGTCTGGCGGAGGTGGAGGCGGTGAGGGCCGACACCAAAGAGATAGAGCACGCCTACTGGCTGGACCCCACCACCGAGGAAGAGGCCAGCGCCCTCGGCGGCCATCAGGCCAGTCCCAGTAACGCCAAATATACTTCCCTGCAGACGGTGTCCTCTTCCGTGTATGTGTTTGCCAACCCCAATAGCGGAGGAGGGCTGGTGGCCTCCCATACCCGTCCGGTGAAGCCGCGCTACACCCCCGATAGTAAAAAGAATAATAATGGGGCAGCAGCGTCGATACAGGGACTGCAGACGGCGCTGGGGTTAGCGGAAAAGGGGTGTCATATTATCTTTGACACTTTCCGTTTCTGTAATGTTCCCCTATGAGGGGTATATAACATATATATGTTTTTTATTTTATTAAACGAATTAAACCGATAACTAAACTGTAATTTTAAATTTGGTATATTTATTTCTAATACGTTTATTACTTTTGTTGTTGTTCATTGGCTGTGTAACACTACTACTGTTGTGCAATATTTCCCTCTTCTCTCTTTCCTTCTTCTTTCACTTTCTTAGAAATTTTGTTTTGTTGTTGAAATATACCAAAACTAAAAGTGTATATTCTAAATCAAAACATTTATATACTGTTTCCATCTGTTTTTTTGCAAACCTCTTTCTT
>AUXL01000306.1:0-12527 GCA_000482185.1 Angomonas desouzai | reverse complement strand
GTCTTGGCCCTCGTGCCGCTGCGATAGAGCAGATACTCATCCTCCGGCCGTATGAGCTCGCCGGGCCCACCTCCGTCGCTGACCGACGGGACCGGACGGCCCGGGGAACGTTGGGGGTGGTGCGGCTGGCGGAGGTCATGGTGTCCTCCGACTCCTGCTCCTTGGCGAGTGGGGGAGATACCGTCTAGACTGTGTCGCTTCTTTACACTCTTCTGAGAGGGCGGAGCGGACCGGCTTCACTGGCGTCACATTCGCCGCACTACGCTTCATAGTTTAATGTTTTCTAATATATATGTTTACCTCTAAATATTTCTAATGTGTTTGCTAGACAGAGATTGATGAGATGTAGGGAGGAGGGAAAATTTAAATTATCACAATTATAGGAGAATAGTATTTGTGATGCATTATTTTTACTGTTATACACAATATTACACAATATTACATAATGTTACATTTTTTTTTTTTTTTACGTTGTATTAAATTTATTTAGACGTTTAAACGGATATTTAGTTACTTAATTGAGTTAGAGAAGTGAATTAAAATTGAATTTGATCTTATTGCTGAAAGATCACTGAAAACGTTTCTCTCTCCCTTTTTCATTTGTTTGTGGGTTTATTGTCTCCCACTGCGCGATCTGGGCGTCATTTTGCCCTTCTTTCCGTCATCGCTAGATTTGCTTCGTTCGTATCGATTGCGTTTCATCACCTTTTTGATTTCTTTTCGAATGACCTTTTCTTGTGTCACATTGCGCGACTCCACGACGCCGGTGTTGAGGTACGTCAGGAGCTGCTGCACACTAGGGATAAAGGAGGAGGAGGAAGAGACGGTAGTCGTCGTATCACTCTTGTGCCTTTTGAGTTGCTTAGGGGCACTATCAGTGGCGGTATCGCTGCGGCCTCGCTTCTTTCCACCCTCTGCCACCGGTTCCTCATTCGACACGTCCGCGTCGAGCAGAGGGCGTCGCTCTTCGATTTGCTTTTCAATCATCTGCATCGAGTTGACCGCGTACCCATGGAGCCGCTCCGATACCTCCGAGGTGGCGGCACGGGAAACGGCGAGGAGGAAGGGCACTATGAGGTGATACAGCTGGGAGAGTAGATTCATCCCGTCAGGCCCGACAAGGCGTCTCATGGCGGCCTTGTGGGATTCAGGGGTGTCGTCCTCGAGGCGGGGGAGGAGGGAGACGCTGCCACCGAGGTACTGGCAGAGGGTGGCGGAACGCACCATGAAACCTTTCACGGAGTGGTGCTGTGTGACGGGGGCGGTGAGGGCACGGAGCTGGCGGTAGTAGGTGTGGAATTGGGTTTGAATAACGGAGTGGACTTCTTTAGTTCCATCGACAACGGAGAGTGCGGGAAGTACGACGGCGTCGAGGTCGAGAGCAAGACGGGTCATGGCTCTAGTAGTGAAGAGTAACAGTTTAATCAAGTAGGTTCTGGACTTGTCCTGCATCGCCTCGTGGGCACGGTACTTCTCATTCGCCTTAATGTCAGAGGCGGCGACACGGTCCAGCAGGGCGCGGGTGAGGGAGGCGTACTGGCAAAAGACGGCCAACATGCGCTCCTTCGTGAAGGACGGGTCCTCTATAGAGCACACCACACCGTAAGGAAGGGCGCTGAAGGCCTCATCGGACTCCATCGGCTCTGAGATTTCTTCCCCCATGATGGACATGCGCTCCTCTAGATAGGTGTAGAAGTAGTGCCCCAAGAGACGCCACGCCGCCCCCCGGACCCAACGGTGGGCGTGACTGGAGAGCGTGTGGGCGAGGTGCGGGATCAGTTTGTCTGCCACGGCGGGGTAGTAGACGGAGGGCGCTGCCTTCAGCAAGGACTCCATGCATCGTAGACTGTAGTACACTAGGGTCCACCCTGTGAGCTCCGCCTTCTCTTGCTGTGCCCCACTGAGCACAATCGTCTTGGGATCTACCACCTCCCCTGTCCGCTTCTTTCGCTGATTGGCGATGCGTTCTTTATGAGAAGTGTACTGATCGTAGAGACAGCCATCAAGAATAAAAGGCAGCGACCAACCCGTCAGCGCGTGGTACTGCTCGCGGTCCTCCTCTTCTTCAATCAGCACCCCTTCTTCTTCGTCCTCGTTAACGGTGTGCAGGTTCTTCCCGCGAAGGGAGCCGTAGAGCTGAGAGGAGAGCGTCAAGAGAATAGCGGCCCACGTCTGCGTGGCCATGGTGCGTGTCGGACGGGAGTTGTCGGGGTCGAGGGAGGCGGACAGCAGTGGGGCGAGCACATCCACACCCGCGTTGACCGCCAGCAGCCGCAGCACCTGGCCCGCCTTCTCCCTCCCCTCCCGCCACTCACAGCTCGTCAGCGTCGCGGAGAGAGGGATAAACAGAAGCGGTACCTCTTGCCGTAGGAGAACAGGGGGGAGGTGGACGATGAGGGACTCGAGGAGGTCGAGGAGACCCAGGCGACCGGAGAGACTGGGGAAGTCTAAATTGCGGACAAACATTTCCAAGTGGGACTTAAACTTCTGAGGGGTCATCTTGTACTCGGTGAGGAAGCGCGTGAGGAGGGTGACACAGCGCCGTCTCACGTTGAGCTTATTCGCCATGTGCACGAGCAATTCCGTGACGAGGTCGACCACTTCGTAAATCTCAGGGAGGAGGAGGTGCTTGCCTAGGATGGCGTACAGTAGAGAAAGAGAGACGGGGAGAAAAGTACTGCGCTCAATGATTTCGGCCTTGCACAGCAGCACTAGTCGAGTGGCGAGGGTTTCGTTCAGCTGGAAGCCAGAGTGGCTCAGCACCGCCGCACACACCCGCATCGCTCGTTGCTTAATATTCCCTCCACGTTCAAAAAAGACGAGCACCGTATGGAACAGACCTTCTCCCAGGGATTGAATGTGATCGAGCGGCGGTCGGAGGGAGGCGAGGGCCAACATACAGTCCAGTGCCATCCCCACCACCTCATCGCTGCCTTCACCCTCCAGGGTGGCCAACACCGCGGGGACGAGGGCTTCCAAAATGGCCTTGTGCTCCACTGTAAAGACGGACGTCAGATCAGCACCCTTCTTCAAGGATAGCTTTTGTTGTTCTTGCTTTTCGGCGAATTCATCGAGTTCATCTTCCTCCGATTCAATATTAGGGTTCTCCTCCTCTCCGTCATTTTCCTCCTTCACCTTCTTTTCGGTGGACTCGTCCTCTTCTTCATCTTCTTGTTCCTCCTCTTCTTCCACCTTTTGTCCCTTTTCTGCTAACCGTTTCTTTTGCCGGCGCAGGACATCCAACTGCACTGCCGCCTTGGAGTACTTCTTCTCCTTTCCAATCCCCAGCACATGTCGCAACATACTCATGAGATACTTGAGCAAGAATTCATCCACGGTGTCCAGAACAACGGCGGTGGTGGGGTCTTCCCGGTAAAAGTCCTTCGCGGCCTCGCGCACCTCTTTTCCGTACCGTCCCTTGTACACCCGCAACTTGGTCTTCTGTTGGGTATTGAGAACGGTGTGAGAGCTGAAATCCAAGTCCACACGGTCCGGTGTCTTAGGGATCAAAAACGTCTCTTCCAGTTTGTCCTTGTACGACTTGCGCTCCGCCTGGTGAATTACCATGTGCGCGTTACCACGAATGCGGCGAGTGCCGTCCTTGGCTTCAAAAGCCGCGATCTTTTCCTCTCGAACTTTATTGTGTTTCTCAATCAACCGCAGCACCTGTTCAAACGACCGCTCCACATTCATGGTGGGGTTCACCATCAAGTTACGTGCCACTCGCACCGCTAATAATCGCACCTTATTCACAAAGACCAAATCGGCGCTGGCGTTCTTGCGACCGTTGCGGTACTTATTCAACATATCCCGCTGAAGGAGCGCGCGCACCTTGGCGCTGCCGTGTAGCTCCGCAATATTAGTCTGTCCGGTGGGCACATCGGAGGGAGGGGTGAGCACCCATGTGATCCGATACAGAAAGCCGTCCATGACCTTATCCGCTTGACAGTGCTTCGCCAGAAACGAGAAGCCTTGAACGGAGCGGTTTGACTTTACCTCCACCATCTTACTCATCAATTCCGCCTGCTCCTTCTCATGCCCGACGTCACCGAGGTAGTCATCAAGGAAGATGAGCATCAAGTCGTCCATAATCTCCGTCAGACAGTCGACCCCAAACTGAAAGTCAAATTTCGTCTTGCCAGAAGAGGCGGTGAGCTGGTGAATGATTTCTTCCTCTTCCAAATCTAATTTCTCCTCCTCGGTGAGTTCCTCCATTCGGCGGCGCTTAACGTCATTGGGATTTTCCTCCTCGTCCTCTTCTTCTTCTGTGGTAGTCGCCCCCTTCTTAGACTTTCGGTTGAGCACCTCCTGAATGGGATCCAAGGCCTCTCCCGCGTTGGCGTGAGTCTTGTGGGCGGGTTGGGAGGGACCAGTAGTGGAGACGAGACTGTTCTGAGGGTCGTAGAGCTGATAGAGGAGTGTCACTACCGTGTACCCCAGCACATGCAGCTGATACCCGTGCACCAAGTTGTCCTTTAGCTTGGTGACGAGGAACTTGAGCTTCGCAGGACCAGTTTCTTGAAGAATAAGACTCAATATTTTTCGCGCACTCTCGCGGTGCTTGTCGCTCTTGGTCCGGAGACGCTTCACTAACCAGTCCAAGAGGGTTTCCACATAGAGATTGAACTTCTCCTCTGAAAAGTGCTTGGCAATTTTGACAATGGCGATCGCGACGGGAAGTTGCAGAATGGCGTTTTTGGTAGCGGCGCTGTTTTCCTTTTCCATTTGGCGGCGAACATTCGCAATGCTGTGAAGATTTCCCTTTTTGCCGTCCACAATCCCCAACACCTTTTTACCGTCCTTTTCGTCTTCGTTGATGTAGGAGTACAATTGAGGGATAATATCGGTTTCCAACACGCGGCAAATCTTTGCTTTTCGGAACTCTTTGGACCGTTTCTGCGCCATTTGTTTCTCTTGTTCTTCATTATTCTCCTCCTCTTCCACTTCCACCACTGTTTCTTCTTCTTCCACGTCATCGGTGAGATCGTCGAGAAAGTGAAAATTGTTCAAGACCTGTACCACACCGCGGAGCATGGGCATACGTAGAGAGGCGTTCAGTTTGGCATTGCTGAGGAAAAGTGTGAGCACACGGTGATAGGCATCCCACGGGAGGTGTTCCGCGATGGCAGAAATGGTCAACAATAACGCCTCGCAGTACCCCTTCGCCTTCCCCTCCGTCATGTTGGCCAGCTGGCGCTTGCCCTGCGCAAAGTCCTTCACCCCCGCAATCAGAAACGGAATAAAGACTCGCAAGATATCACGCACATTCATCTCAGCGGCGTGCTTGCGTAGAATGGCGAGGGCGTTGAGACGATTCTTTGGCTGTGTGTGATTGACGTTGCGGTAAAAGTCCCAATCCACATTAGGGTTGTACAGCGCGGCGAAGCTGGGGAAGTGGGGGGCCATGTAGCGACCCAGCACACCGCAGGAGGCCATGTGCTCCTGTCGTATCAAGGTGTCCTTGGCGACGATGCCACGGCGAATGGAATAGAGCACTTCGCGACGGATGACCTCATTGAGAATCATATTTTCATAATGCTGAAACACATCCGGGGTTAAGTGCTTGTCGTCGGCTTGCTTCTTTTTCTTTAGGTGCATGGCGGTGTTGGTTAATGAGGCGTAACTGACCATTGCTTTTAGGAGTTGGGTAGCAAAGGCACGGATGGTACGTTCGGTGTCACGCAGGAAAAACATCACATTAGAGGAAATCATTTGGAATGCCTCAGAGCAAAGAAAGGGGGCGTATTTCTGGTCGGTGGTGAGGTGAATGCTCTCGTTTTCATTGTAGGTGCGCTCGTGCCGAACCGCTGAGGAGGAAGAGCCCTTTTCCAGCAAATCCTTGAGGGAGGGCGAGGGTGTGGCGGGTGCTTTGGCGGTGTCGGTCTCACTTCGGTCAAAAGAAAAGAATTTAATCAGCGTATTAAAGGCGTGGTAGCGGGCTTCAAAATCGTACTTTTCATATCCACCGGTTTCGAACTTGTTGAGGAGGGTGACGGCGTGACTGACGGCGACGAACTGATCGGCGTAGCAGCGGTACAGCTCCGGCGGTGCCTCACTGGATGGATTGCTGCCAAAGAGCACTTGTTCGTGTCGGCACGCAATGTCCTTGAAGGGGATCTTGGCGAGGAGGGTGTTGGAGACCTGGCACAGCTTGTCACGGGCTTCGGGGTGGGTCATGACGTTGAAAATGTGTACAAAGGGAATATAATGGCGCTGTACATCAATGGTGTCAATGCGACTGCACAAGTCTTGCAACACGGCGCAGGACATGCGCAGCATAGAAAGGTCAGAGGAGCAAATGGGGTGGACGACGAACTTGAGGGCTACCTCTAACAGACGGCCGATCATGGACTCGAGGGAGGTTTCCTGAGTACCCTGCAACTTTTCCTTGGTGAGCAGTGAAACGGTCTGAATAATCTCCTTCCACATATTCGCAGTGAAGGACATGACAGAATGACGAGAGTCTTTTGCCTTTTCGGATCCCTTCTTGTGAGGTTTGCGAGTCTCGGGTTTCTCTTGCTCCTGATCCTCCTCTTCCACCTCGACCTCATCGTCCTCCTCGCGTCTCCCTCCCTCACTTTCCGCTCCTCTCATGATGAGCTTGTAGATACCACTAAAGATGGTGAGCATATGGGGCTGAATAAAGCTTTCGCGGAGGGTGGTGACCTTGGTGGCGCGACCAGAGAGGGGGGCCACCTCTACGTCGCCCTTCATCAGAATATCCGTCACACAGCGCAAACCGGTGAAGACAGTTTCCGAGGAGGATTGGTGCACCTTTGAGGCAGACCGACGATCCGTATCATCTCGGTTCTTTTGCACTTCAAATATTTCAGACAAAGCTTGCAGCACCTCCTCGGAGAAGGCGGGGACGAGGGGTAGAAGACTGGGCTCGCCCGCCCAAGTGGTGAGGAGCTTGAGTAGTGGAGACTGTTTCTCCTGGCCTTGTTGCTGCTGTACATCGGTCTCGGCGTGAGTGGATCGGCGACGGGCGCTCAAATGTCGCATGAACTGTCCAAATGGAGTGCGGTAGACCTCTCCCTTCATCCGCTGCGTATCTCTCTTAATGACATCAAACACCAAATCGGGGAACTGATCCGAGAGAGCCATCACGACTCGCACGGCGGACTTGCGCGCCTTGGACACATTCTGGTTAAGCTGCTTGCTGTGCGCGATGGTGAAGAGAGTGCTGTTACACCACTTGATCAGCCGGTCCCTTTCTCCCTCCTGCATGGCGTCCAGACTACCGTCGTTGAGTTTCTCTAACAATTGCTCCACCGGCTCCCGGAGAAACGATTTGCAGGAGAACAAGTACGCTTGGAGGGCGAGCTGGAAACAGGTAGGGGCGTAGTCTTGGAATCGCTGCCCCGCCGCTGCCAAGAGCGCCTCCAACATTTTGAGGGCCTCGACGATCTGCTTCAATAGACGCTCCGTCTTACGCATGGTGCTCCATCCCAGGGAGTGAAAATCCTCCAACACCTGTTTCTTCCATCGACCGAGGAAATCGACATCCACCGCCGTGCCTTGCCAGACTCCGCCGATACCTTGGAGAACAAGAGACGCTCGACGAGAGGGTTGAGAACCTCCACCATGGCGCTCTCTCCATTTTGTTCATTGTCCTCGAGAAGGGTAATGAAGCTCAACAGACGCCTGCTTAGCACCGCCTGGTCCCGGAGCTTGTTCTTACTCACTGGGGCCGTCAGTCGGGGCAGTGCGACGGAGAGGGCGGTGGAAATGTACGTCGTGCGGTCCTCTGCCGCCACGTCCGTCTCTACATTAAAGGTGGAGAGAAAGTTGAACAGGGTCTTCATGTTGCTTTCTGTATAGGGGACCAGCTGCTTGTGATAGGTGGAGTAGGGCTTCACTTTCAGTCTTCTCAGATTGTCAAGCGCCGCGCGCTGCAGTCGACTGTTTTGATACGAGACGTAGTAGTTAAACAGATGCGCTAGTTTTCGGTTCCGCTGGTGAAGGGCTTCCGTGGTGGCCGCGCCGAATCGGGAAAGATAACGTTTCTCTTCCCCGGGGGAGAGGGCGGTGGAGGGGGCATGGCTGCAGGCCTGCATCGCATACAACATACGGTCCTCAATCCCTCGCAGTTGGGTCAATCCCTCTGGGTGCTCTCCCTGGTGAATCAAGATGAGCTCCTCCGCTAGCCGTTCCGTCAGCTCCACCTTGCTATCCAGTGGCATGCTCGACTTCACCATCTCTGCTAAACCCTTCAGAAAATTTTGGGCGAGTGTCGAGCGGTCTGTGGAGTGCTGTCGCACCTCCCAGCTCGCCCGCTGCTCCATGGTGCTGCGGGAGGGGTTGCAGTGTCGCTTCCAGGAGATGGTGTCGTGCTCTTGACTCACGGCGGTACAAAAGGTAAAGGAGGAGGTGGCATAGGCGTTAGACGAGTACGACTGACTCACCAGTTCCCCTCCGGCGTGTCGCTGCTGATCGGTCCAGGCGATAAAATACGGATTGGGTAGCTGCTCCAACTGCTCTTCTAATTCTTCCAATTCAATATTGCGCTCCATCTCGGCGAGGTCGTTGGCGTCTTCGTAGGCGGGGTGTCGGTCGTGACCCACCACATCGCCAAAGACAAGTAAACGAGCGTAGTGACGGATGACGGTCTCCCAGACAATAGGTGTTAACAGTTCCTTGGACGTGCTCTTCCCTTCTTCCTTTTCGCCTTCCACATGTTCATCGTCGTCGTCCTCTTCTTCATCCTTCTTTCCTTTACCATCTGGCCACGTCTTTTCCCGCTTCACCAGACCGACTAGAATATTGAGCGCGATCGGCCACGCCATGGAGAACTTGAGGTGCAATAGTCCAATCATGCTGCGAGCAATAATAACCCTCTGCAGACCGTGACGGATCACTCCTCTTTCCGCATCAAAGGAAACCTTTCCTAGCGCCTCTTTGAGCCCATTCAAGTCCCCGACCTGAGAGAGCGGGTTGAACTCTTCCGCCTTCTGCAGCGCAACAAGACAGCTAATATCCATCGTTTGCAGTCCCTCCTTTTCCCAGGAGAGGGGGTCTAGTTGAAGCCCCATCGAAAACGGAGTAGACCCTTCCCCAAAGTTGATGCGGGGGTGGCCAAAGAGACGGAGCAGACGGAGGGAGAGCAGACGGAGGCGCTGAAGGGGACTCGTAAGACACTCAGAGAGGATATCAAACAACAACTCCCGCTGCTGCTCGACGGACAAGGACTGCTTAAGGTGCGCGAGTAGACCCAGGGTAGATTCACTCACACGGAGGGGGGCGGAGCTGTCGGTGGCGGAGTAGTGAATGCACGTCACCAAAGACTCGAGAAGCAATTCTGTCGCTTGAAACAACAAAGAGCGATCCACATCGGTGCGACCGGAGGCCCTTCTGAACTGTGCCGCGAGTAGCTGGATGGTTTCTCCCAGATAACGAAAACTCTTTTTCGCCATCTCTTCCTGTTGAGGTCCCTTTCTGCCAGAGAGGGTGGCCAGGTGCACGAGGAGGGCGGCGGTCTGGGCGTGGAGGGCCGAGTACACCGTACCCGCTCCTCCCTGATCAAAATCGGTGTTCTTTTGCACACACACGGCGAGCACTTCCCCTAGTAGCTTTTCCAGCTCCACGGTATGGGCGCTGTTGGGGAGGACAAAGATGACGGAGAGCAGCACGGCGAGGTACTGTGCCGCGGCCTCCCTTTCCTCCTTCTCTTTTGCCTTTAGAAAGTTGGAGACAATCCGAAAGATAAATTGGTGAAGCTGATCGCCGAGGTCGTCGGATTCCGTCGAGGTGGATTTGGTCTTTTTTGTACTTTTGGCCCGCAAGAGCTGTCGGAGAGGGCAGCTAGAGGTGTGCTGGGTGCGGTCCTTCGCCATACCGGCGAGTACAACGCCCTTCTCTACCAGTCGCCGGGGCATCACCGTGGAGGAAAGCGTCTTTTCTGAGTTGAGCGCGGCAGCCCCTTGCCTCCAGAACCAACCGCAGATGGTGTGCAATAGAGTAATGGCAAAGGGGGTAAACATGGAGGGGATGGTGTCCTGGGCGGCCTTTTTGCCCCCACTTTTTCTTCCAGTGTCGTCGTCCTCGTCTACATAGGCGTCCTCACGGTCCTGTAACCGACGGCGAACATCCAGTCCTATTTCCGCCGTTCGTCTCTCCTCTTCTAGGCTGAAGGCGTAGTTCTTTTGAAAGACGTCCTGCGCAAAGGCAACGAGTGTCTGCAGGGCTTGCTCCTGTAAGGGTAGAGCTTTTTCTCCCGAGGTGTGATTATTTGTCTGAATCGAAAATAAAATCTCGACGGCCGCCTTGGCAGGGGGCAAGAACAGTTTTTGCTTCTTTAGGGTAAATTCAAGACCCTTTTCCGAGTCCCGAAAGGTGTTGGTCTCGGTCTCAGAGTATGGGGTGAGGCACAGCGGCAGTACGCACTGCAGGACAGCGGCGGCTAGGGTGATGGCTTCTCTTGTGGTGTCTTCACTGGTGAGGGAAACGGCCCGGAGGGATTGGAGTAGATATTGGGAAAAGGGTTGAAGGTTTTGTTTTAGTTCATGTCGATCGTTCCACAGCAAACAGTGAAAGTTGGCGAGAATGTCCCCACAGAGCCGAATGTGCTGCACTCGTCCCTCCCCGCTCAAACACGTCATCACGATGCTCAGAATTCGGTGTGTGGGTACCATTTCCCTCTCGGAGGCCATTTCTTCTAATTCCTCTTCTTCCTCAGAGAGGGCCTCCGCGGCTTTAATCGAGTTCTTTCGGATTTCATGGATCACCGCATTGATGGCCTGCCGTAGCACCATACTCCCTACCTCTCTCCATAGTAAAAGCTCCGACTCGGGGCGCTCGGGAGGGTATACGTACTCCCCAGTGACTACGGTGCGTTCCACAAGACTCCCCACCTCTTGACGACTGATCATGGTGAAACAGAGGAGTGTGTAGACGTAAAAGAATTCTAAAGAGGAGCTCAGGGAGCCTTTGATACCACGGAATAGGTCTGCGACGAGGGAGGAGAGACCGTCTACCACCGCATCGACGGGGAGATGAATTTGAATGTAGCGCAAAAAGAAGTCTTTATTCTCCTGATCCCTTTTATGTGACGCTTCCGTCTCTACCACTTCCTCCCCGTCCGATTCCTCTCCTTCCTCTTCCTCCTCCTCGTCCTTTCCTTCTTCATCGTCGCCCTCTTGGTCTTCTCTAGTCTCTCCTTCGACCACCGCTTCCCTCTTTTTCAAAGACAAAAAGGAAGCCTGAACAACGTGCACGGCCTCTTCCACCACTACCGGCAGCATCGACGGACAGAGACGGCAAAGGTAGGCGAGCAGCTCTCCGGTGAGGCGGCGGATGTAGTCCCTTGTGTCACTCCATTGGGCCACATACAGTCGCACGATGCGCAGCACCAGCACGCGATTGGGTTCCTTCAGCCAGTGGGGGAGCAGCTCCCTGCACCAGGCGGCTTGCACGGAGAAGACTAACTGGAGACGATTCACGTCGGGGATGATTTGCCCTTTGGCGTCGAACAGACCGGCATGAATAGCCTTTTGGAATACCTCAAAGTAGGGAAGAAAGCGCTCTTGGGTGTCTCTGGCAAAGGCGATAGTGAGACGGGCAAAGGCCTCAAAAGCCTCCGTCGCGTCGCCCCGGTTCTCCACCCCTTCCTCACCTTTTTTATCTCGATTGGCGAGTTCCTTCAGATGTTGTACCTTGCTCGTACTGAACAAACCACTATGACGCTCTAACAAGATGCGTAGTAAACTTTCGGCAATCTCCTTGTGGTGCATCTTGAAGAGGGCACGGGTCTCACAGAGCGGAGAGACGTCGTACCTAAACTTTTTAAAGTCCTTGGAGCTGTGGGATAGCAGCTGCTCATTGAGCTCGAGATAAAAAGCGGGGCGATCTTGAATCATTTCAGGGACGGATTCGAGAGAAGGGGCGTAGGTCTTGATGGTCTTTTCCTCCGAGGTGGGGGCCCCCGCCGCTAGTCGTAGGGTGACGTTGCCCAATATGGTGTGTCCTACACCAATGTGTACATATTCCACCGCATTACGGAATATTTTGCCTCTTCCGGTCAAATTCTGACCTTTTCCTTTCGGCGGCATATCAAACACAAAAAATTAATGATGTGTGATGATTAAAATTAATCTATGAAAATAGTACAAGGGAGGGAGAGAGAAGAGTGTATAGGAAAGGACAGAAAGGTAGAACTACTACGTCCATTGCATGAACTCAATTCATTCAAAATCAATAAAAAGAATTAAATGACGGTGTCACGGGGTGTCCTCATAGAGCAGATGACGGTGGGACCCCATAGGGCGCGATCTCTCCTCTGGCTGACTGGCTTGGCTCTGACTGGGAATGGTCTCCACGGACGGCACGACAGCGGTCTCCCCTACACGGGAGAGCTCCTCCACTACGGCAGGCACCGTACACGGCTGCACCCGACGGAAGGGCATCCCACTGGCCTCTAGTAGCTTCAGCAGCAGGGCGGAGAACGAGGCCACGGTCTTGTGCACGGTGCGGGAGAGGAGAGAAGTGTTCTCGGCATTCAGCTGATGCGCGGTGGCGTAGGTGGTTAC
>AUXL01000305.1:0-12528 GCA_000482185.1 Angomonas desouzai | reverse complement strand
AACAGAAGTGTTTTTTTTTTTTAGTAGGGGATTTTTTTTTAAAAAAAGCATGGAAGAGGAGAGCGTTTATTCCTTCTGTTGGTGCGACCTTCCTCCTTCTTACTGCTGACCGCACTCGACAACCTGAGGACCGCCCCCGCCGTAGTTCCTACCACCGCCTCTCGCCTGCTGATAGAAGGCTTCTTCCTCATAGTCTTCATAATCATCATCGTCGTCGTCGCTGCTCTCTACCTGTCCTCTCTGCCGCCGTCCCCGCGCCTTGGACCGCTTCGACCCACCCTTCTTGGGGACATAGGGCTCCATCTGCGCCACCTGACCCCCCATCTTGGGGAACTTATCAGGGACGTCAAAGAGCTTCGCGACGGCGTTGAGGCCTTCCGGGGAGAGGCGGTCGGGCCACTCCACCGTGAACTGCACAAACAGAGTGCCGCGGGGGCCGACTTGGGAGGGCATGCCCTCATGGGCGACGGTGTAGACGTACTCGGGGTCCATCACCATGCCCGGCGGCGCCTGAATGTGAAGGGAGCGGCCGTCGAGGTGCTGGACGGGGAGGTCGAAGCCGCAGAGGGCCTCCTTGAGGGTGAGGGTGTGGGAGAGCACCAGATGGGGGCCCACCCGGTGGAAGGTCTTGTGGGGCTGCTCGGCGAGGAAGATGAGCACATCGCCGGGGAGTCGCATGTCGGGGTTCTCATCGCCCTCGCCCTCAAAGTGGACGACGTCGTTGTGCGAGGCACCGGGCTCGATGCGGACCTCTAGTACCTTCTTTTCTCGGCACACCCGCTCTCCCATGCACGCCTTGCACAGGTCGGAGCGCTTCACGTTGCTGCCCTCGCCGTTGCAGGCCTCGCAGGTCATCTCGACGTGCTGGGCGAACCCCGGGAAGAGCTGTTGCACACCCCGACGGACGCCTCTCCCCCCGCAGTACTGGCACACCGCCGGCTTCGCGCCCTCCTTCAGTCCACTCCCCGAACACGTCGTGCACTTGCGATAGCGCGAGACACTAATGCGCTTCGTCTTTCCTAGATAGAACTCCTCCAGCGTGACGCCCACCTCATGCACGAGGTCCTTCGGCTTGGGCTCGGCCCGCGGCCCGCGGCGGCCACCGCCAAAGAACATGGAAAAGATATCATTCGGGTCGAAGCCCTGACCGTCGCCGCCGCCGCCCTCGAGTCCCGCCTTCCCGTGGCGGTCGTATATCTCCCTCTTCTCGGCGTCGGAGAGCGTCTCGTAGGCGTGACTGACCTTTTTGAACATTTCAGACGCCTCCTCGTCGCCGGGGTTCTTATCGGGGTGGTACCGCAGCGCTAATTTACGGTACGAGCGTTTGATCTCATGCTCCGTCGCCGTCGTCTCCACCTGCAGCAGCTCATAGTACTCTGTCTCCTTGGGAGGCATATTGAGTCAAACTGTATGGATGAAATAAGCAGTGGAGAGTAAGGTGTTGTTACGTTAACGCTGTGTGAAACAATAATAATAAAAAAATATATTATATTTTAGTTCAGTTAATTATGTTAAGCGGGTGGAAATTAGACTTCCTCTTTTTTTCTTATATTATTACTATTCCTTTTTGGAAAAGTGTTCGCTGAAAAGAAATGAGGGAGAGAAATGGGGAAGAGAAAAGTTTTTAACAATTTTTCCCTATTGCAGAGACGATCCCAATGCGTCACTTGTATCAATAAATAAAAGATAAAGCCGAATTGTAGGAAGAATAGCAGAAAGACAATAATAATAATAATAATAATAAAAAAGTAATACGTTTATATAAATATATAAATCAGCAGTGTTTTCTGTGTAGTAAAAAGAAAAGTAATAATAACAGTGAGCTTTTATCTACTCGGCCGTCCCAAGAGAAAGGTAGCATCCTTCCTCCTTTCCCGTTTGGTGCCACCGGGGGCAAAACCATTATTATTATTATTATTATTATTACTGTTGTTATTATTTTGATAGTGAACACTCCCCCGCTTTGTTTCCCTTTCCCTCTCCGCTTTTAGTTCCTCTTCGAGTTTGTGTGATCGGATGGTTTCCTCCCCGAACAGCGTGAGAAGGGTTTGATAGACGTCCAGTAGGGCGGTGGAAAAGTGCTCAGTGGCGGTCAGCTTCGAGGAGAGCGACTTATTCTCCTTTAGAAGAGACTCAGTGAGGGGCCTGGCGGTGGCGACGGTGGAGTGGAGGGCGGTGAGGACGTGGGCCTGGAGGAGGGGGAGGTGGAGGGTGGCCTCGTACTGCTGGCGCCACTGAGCCGCTTGCTGCTCGCTGTGCTGAAGGGAGAGCGTGAGGTCGACCGTCTTTTCCTCTAGCGTGCGGAGGAGACCGTCGTTGTCGTTGGCTTCCTCCACGGAGGAGGCGGGTGGGGTGGGCTCGGTGGAGGGCACGGGGGGAGGGAGGGCCTCGGCCACCCTAGTCCTCTGCTCTGCCTCACGGAGCGCCATGTAGCGGCTCTCCCACTCCTTGCACTGCTGCCGTGCCGTCGCGAGGTCCTCCTTCAGCTGCCGGTTCTCCGTCACGAGGGCCTCACTGGAGGCGACCGCGGTCTGCAGTAGTTGGGTCTCTCTCTGAAACAGTGCGGTGTACCGCTGCTGTTGCTCTGTAGTCTGCTCCCACGCGGCCTCCAATGCCGCCAGTTTGGCCGCCGTCTCCTTCTGTTGTAATTGCTCCTTTAACAGCGTCCCGTTTTCCTCCAACACCTCTTGCAGCGCTAATTGCAGTCGTTCATTGTCGGTAGTGAAGTGCCGCACTTCTTTTCGCAGTCCCTCCATCCCCGTCAGCACGTTGTCCCACTGCTCCCCCACCTCCTCGTTCTCCCTCTGCAGTCGCTGCAATAGTGCCTGTGAGGTGTGAAAGGACTCTTTCCTCTCCTCCCACTCCCTCTCACGCTGCTGGACGGCGGTCTCCGCGGCGGCCAGCTTGTTTTGCAGCTGCACCATCTCGCATCGAGTGGCGTCCTGCTGTGTCAACAGCTTCTTAATGTATTCCTCCGCCACCCGTAGTTCCTCCTGCACCCGTTGCAGCCCTTCATTGTTGTTATTGGTGGAAGGACGGGGCGGGGGGTTCTCGGCGATGGTGGAGAGGGGTTGCCGTGTTTCTCTAACTCGGAGGGGGGAGCGCAGTAGGGATCGTTTTCTCTCTTCTACAGAGTCTTCGGTCTGTCTTAGTACTTGTTGCCGGAGCGAGGAGATGGCTATGTTCTCCTTATTGCCGCTGTTGCGGCTCTCATCGGCAGTGTCGATGCTGTCCATGCTGAATGTTGTCTACAAAAAAAAAAAAAATACGACGAGAAAGAAAGAGTTAAATGAAGAAAAGAATGCTCAAGTAGTGTTTACCACCCTTTTTCCATCTTCGTTCGTTCACGTTAATTCAGAACAGTAATTTTGTATACGCAAGATTCACATAGTATGAAAGCAAATGGGTGGAAATATAGAAAATTGTAATGAGTAAAAATGACGTTATATATTTCTTTTCCTTTTCAAACTACACCTCAATATCCTCCCACCGAGGGTCTACGCTCTGCCGGGAGCGAATGTATTTGGTCGTGTTCCTATAGCTGACACGGACCCTGTCATACGACGCGTTAACCTCACTAGTGGTAGTCGTACTTCCTTCTTCACCATTATCGCCCTCTTTCTCTTTCGTACGTTCCTGCTCGCTGACCTCACGGATACGATCGAGGACTTCGTTGATGACGTCGCCCTCGATGATTCCCATCTTAAAGAAGAGGAGAAACGTATTGAGCAGGTCAACGTAGAGCTCTAGCTGAACGACGCCTTGGACCTGGCTGGCGAGCTTGAGGGAGCGCTGCACACACTCCAACAGACGGGCCCGCGTGTCCTCGGAGAGCTCCTTTTTGGAGAAGAGCGTCGCACACCGTGCGATCATCAAACTTTGATCTTGTTTTTTAATCAGTTTAGAGCTGTACTGACACAGCTTCGTCGCGAGGGTTTCGTAATTTTCCTCTGGGCAGTGACTCATCTTAAAGAGAGCGTTGAGCATGGTGTATAATATTTCAATTTGCTGATCGTTTTCTGTTACATCCTTTTCGTATATGGGAAAGGTCTCAATGAAGAGGGCGTAGGCAATGTCCTCTAGGCCACAGCGGTCGGCCACCTGAGCGGCGGCGAGGTAGAGCTGAAGCGCGGTGAGGGACTTCTCCTGACTGAGCACCTCCAGCACCCCTTTCCCGTCCCCATTGTGCAAGTGATTGAAGCACTTTTGAATTCCCTTCTGTAGCGCCGACGTCTCCTTTCCTTCGTCCTTCTTCTTGCTCTTCTTTTTCTTTGCTGTCTTTTCTTCCCCGTCTTCTTCTCCCTCCTTTTCTTCCTCTTCCGCTGGCTCACCGTTGTTCTCCTTCTCTATCAGCTCTTGTACGTTAAGGATGGCCTGCATGTAGAGCGATACCAGTGTCGGCAGAGTATGAGAGAGGCGGTCCGGACCTCCCAGCCCCAACAGCTTGCGAGCCCCTGTGAGCATCTTGATGAACAAGAGGGGATCCTTCTTACTCTCTAGCAAATGCAAGGAACGGCAGACGAGGGTGAGCTCCTCGGCGAACTGCTCCTGCACATCGTAGGGGTAGATCACCTTGGGGTCCTCCGGGGCGTCGGGCTGGTGGGTGAGAAGGGGGTCGAGCAGCTCTAGCAGACGGGCGGCGTGGTCGAGCGTCTCGACGCGGCGGTTGGGATACTGTAACGCGGTCTCACAGAGCGTCACCGCGACCTGACGACGACTGAGAAAAGGCAATTTACTAATGAGCCGCGCGGCGGTGTCGATCTCCAAAAGTAACGAAATATTATCCGCCATGGGAGGAGTGGAGAAGACGGCGGTGATGAGCTTTTCCGCGGCGAGGGAGGCGGCGTCGGTGACCTGGGGTCCCTCTTCCATCCGGTCGGCGGCGTGGCTGAGGAGGGCGGAAATGTGCTTGAACGCTTTATTCTCCGTTGCCGCGCCGTCCTCCTTCTCCTCTCCTTCTCCCTCGTTACTCTTCTTCCCTGACGCCTTTGCGTAGCGGGCGGCCGCCACATCCACCGGCAGCGTAAAGAGGGCAATTTCAGTGAGAATAGCAAGATAGTGATCCAGCATGACAGGGGTGGGGGGCGGCACGGCGCTTGTCTTCTTCACCAGCTTCTCCACCGGCGCGGTGGCTTCGTAGTTGATTTCACACGCCGTGATGCAGTTCATGATGTTGTTAAAGATGTGCTTCATGGATTTATCGTCCGGGCTGATTGTGCTCTCCTCCTCCTCCGTCTTGCCTTCGTCCTTCTTACACCCGTTGTCGTAGGCGGCGACAATGTACTTCTCTAGGCGGTTGAGGAGAAAGCGGACGAGGGGAACGGTATCGACGTTGGGGGAGAGATTAAAAATGGTCTTGAGAAGGGTTTCAATCGTGATAAGGTGAAATTCATCGGGAAAGACTTGAATGACGATTTCCATGAGGTACTGCTGGGCGATGGGCTCGCGGTACTTGATGATGATTTGAATCAAATTAGGCAAAATCTTTTCGCGGTACAATTCCTTGTCAATGCCATCCAGCTGCGAAATGCGAACAATGTTCATCCCGACGAGCACTTTTAACTCGTTACGGTCGGAGAGAGTGTTCTTTTTGTTGGTCGCCTTTACTTTTTCCTCCATCGCATTGTTGGGGACGTTACCGTTGAGGACGGTGTAGGACTTGATACCGGGCATGACGGGGGAGGCGGGGTTGGTCGTGTACATATTAGCGTTGGCAGCGGCACCGAGGGAGGTGGGTCGGCAGTACTGCTTCGACTCCATCCGGATCCAAAGCCAGTTCATCTCGCGGAGGTTAATCGTTAGAAGGTGAGCGGTGTAGTAGTAGGCGTCGGGGTTGGTGACCGGCGCGGGGTAGCCAATGTCCCCCGGCAGCTTTCCTTTCATCATGGTGAGCAAAAAGTGCCGTAGGAAGAGACCACGGGTGGGGTGCTGCACGCCCTTACTCATCTCCAACAGGTCGAGAAAGATATCTAGCGGAGCCCCCGCACCCCCTTCTTCCTCTCCTTCCTTTTCCTCCGTGTTGGCCTCCATCGAGGTGAGGTAGACCGTACCGGCGGCGATGAGGAGATACAAACGGGGGAGAAGGGCACCGGTGAACTGCACGGTTTCGTACAGGGTCTCCAGCGTGATGCAGCGGTGAGCGATGAGGTCCTGACAGTACTGAATAAACAACTGCAGTCGGTCAAATATCACCACATATAGCTCATAGTACGTTTGAGGGGCGAGAAGAGAGGTGCGGAGCTCGTCGAGCATTTGGGTGGTGGTTTTTAGAATAAGGTAAAAATTCTTCATAGTTTTGTTCTCTCCCTGTGGTGGGGCCTCTCCCCCCGCCATCGTGAGGCTGCCCCCGCCGATGGTCTGAGAAAAGTCCTCCTGGGCGATGTAGTACTCTAGATTGCTGACCACATTCTTGACAATGTCGAGGGACTCCGCCAGCCACTTGGACTGCTCCTCCTCGGGAGAGAGAATGCTACCGCTGATCGAGACGACCTTGTTGTTGGAGCGGTGGGGGGTGTCGTTTTCGGCGGAGAAAGCGTCCATTTTTGTTTTGTTTTTAATTTTGATTATTTTTTTTTGTGTTTTCTTCCTAGTTTGTATACTTTATTTTATTTTTAAAAAGGAAAAGTGTGGGGGCATCAGCTTTTCGAGTTATCAGGGACAAAAGTCAAGTAATGATAGTCATGTCAGTGCGAAAAACAACAACAGTAGAAACATGTATATCAACTTCAACATAAATGTACATGGTAAGGGAGACGTTGCTCCTCTTTCCCCTATAAAAAACAACAACAGTAAACAAATAAATAAATACAATGGAATGTTTCTAGTCTAAATGATTTTAAACTTTCTATTAAAAAATCTCTCTCTGCTTTTTTTTTTGTCCTTTTTTAAGAAATCTCACTAATGTTATTCAAATTGATGTTATGGCCAAGGGGGTTCGCCATCCTCTCTAGTCCCTCCACCACATTCATGGCCTCAGCGACGTACACTTCTAATTCCTCCTCTTCTGCTTCGGTGAACTGATAGTCTCTAAGGTCTAACTTATAGTAAAACAACGGACCACTCTCGTCGCCCTTTCTATTACTACCGTCTTCTGCAGAGAGAAACACCATGCGGAATTCAGGGGCGGTAAAGTCGGGACGGAGTTGCTGTCGCTGCGCGTGGTAGCGGGAGCAGAGGGTGTGCAGCTTCTTGGAGAGGTACCCCAGCGCTGAGGGACCAACAGGACCGCTGATGAAGAGAGCGGTGGGATCGACCTCGTAACGCACCACCACCGTCGCATTATTAGTATTATTATTATCATGGTAGTCGGTGGGTGGGGGAGAGCGGCGGTAGGGGGAGCCGTTGGGCTGGCTGGTAGCCCTCTCTGTCATGGGAATAGAAGGCGCCTGTATCCCCCGGCGGTAGGCGGCACCGCTGTAGGGGTCGGGGGGACCGGAGGGGCGGGTGGGGGTGCTGTAGGGATACGCAGCACTATTATTATTACTATTATTATTATTATTATTATTATTATTCTGCGGCGGCGGAAGAAGGAACCGAAGACGATCAGAGACAAAAATATCGTCAAAGTACTTTTCCTGTTCGGTTTGGGTTTTGTTGGCTTCAATGGCGTAGTGACTGTGTTGCTGTAGGGACAGAAGGCGAGGGGGAGCGGCGGCCGCGGGCTGGGCATCCGCCAGACGGTAGGCGACCCGCTCCTCCCTCTCATCCACAATGTAGGGATGATCTTGAATGGTGTTTTCCTGAGGCGGGGGAGGACTAACGGTCTCGGTCACCACCAGACGGATCGACCGGGAGCCGTAGATGACGACGTCTTCAATAAGGGAGACGATATCGGACTCCCCCCCCACCGGATGCAACGGACACTGTGCGATGATATTGGTACTATTACTACCGTTGCTATTACTAGTGAGGTACTGCTGCAGGTTCACGTTATTGTTACGGAGGGGCGAGGTGAGGGCGGAGGTGGAGAGGGGGAGCGGGTCGCCGGAGGGGGGGAGGGAGTAGTGGGGGACGTCGCCGCTCAGGAGGACGGCCGCGGCCCCCCCGCGAGACCCAGGGGAGGAGGGACGGCTGCCGGGGGAGGTGGAGCGAGGGGGGCTGACGCTGGCAGAGGGGGTGGGCGCCAATCGCCGAGGGGGGATCACACAGTAGGCAACACGGATGTGACGGTGGCGCCGCACCCCACTGGCGCTCTTGACTAACTCCATAAACTCCTGAAAGGTAAAACTGTGGCCCCCGCCGTGGGTGGGGTGGGGGGTGTAGAAGAGCGGGAGCAGACAGCTGCCGTGGGCGACGCCGTGCACATCGACGATGCGAATGTTGGCGGTGATGTTGCCGGCAGGGCGGGGCGGGCGGGGGTCACTCCTCCCCTCCACATAAGGTACGACGGCCTGTGGCGGCTGGGGCACTAACCGGTCCCCGGGAGAGGGCGGTGTAGAGGGGTACTGCTGTCTATTCGTTTCTAATCGGTCCATAATCGCAGCAACAATGTTTTCTTCCTTTTGGCACTCCTGCGGGGAGCGGTGCTGCACGGGGGTGGTACCGTACCTATTGATGAGTCGAAGGGCGTAGTCCCCCTCCGTTTCGTACTCGCCGTGGGAGGCAGAGGACGTTTCTTCCTCCTCTTCCCCCCCGTCATCGTCGTCGCAGACGTCATCGTAGTATAGTTTATGAAGCGTGTCTAGCTCCAGCCAGAGTATGATCACCTCCAGCTGAACCTCTAACGGCGCCTCACTCACCTCTACCCCCTCTTCTGTCTTCCACTCCCCTTTGCCTTCCTCCAGGAGTACCTCCCTCGCCGCCTCCCACTGCTGCCACGTGGTGATGGCGAGGGGGCCGTGGGTGCGGGTGTGGACCTCGAGCGCCGGCCGGCCCAGCTGGCTGACCTCCGATGGCGGCGCCCCGGCCGGCTCCCCGTCGTGGTACAATCGGTCCAGCACGTCGGCGGGGAGGCGGACGACGGGGATACGGGTGACGCCCTCCTCCTGCGTCTCGCTGGAGGGCGGGAGTGGGGCGCGGAAGTGCAGTCGGGGGGTGCCGCGCTGCATGAGCTTGGTCGCCATCATGAACATGGTGTGCTCCTGCAGGAGGACGGACTGGTAGGGCCCGTAGGTGATGGTGATATCGAGCGACGACATCCAATGAAAAAAACTACTTTTTTTTTCTTTTCTTTATGCACAAGAACACAGAACAAGGAAGAAGTCATGAAATCAAAATATGGTAGGAAGGCAAAACTCACGGAGAGGAGTCTACTGAAAGTAAACAAACAAACAAACAAAAAAGAGATTAATGAAAAAACAAATAAATAATCGTTTTCTTTTCAGAATTTAAAAGGAAAAAAATGAATATGAATAGTGTATTGGTTTGTATAAGGTGAGTGGTGCGCAATGAAGATAAATTTTGAGTTATATTTGTGAACAACAAAGCCAGAAAAGATAAGTCATATAGGACCTTTAGTCCTTCTTCTTGCTTCCCTCCACCGTGGTGTTGATCTCCATGCCGTTCTGAACGCAAAGCTTCACAAGACGGTCCCCAAATGCAGAACAAGGGGTTAGCACACCAGGGACGACCTTCTTCTCTTTCGTCTCCTCCAGCGCGCTGACAGCGCAGGCGACGAGGTAGATGCCGGTGCTGTCGTACGTATCCTTCTTGTCAAAGAGGGTGGTGGTGATAATCGTCTTCTTGTCCGTCTCGCCCACAAATGTGCCCTTCACATAACTCGACTTCTTCAGCTCCGTGGAGGGGCCATGCTGCACACCCAGCGGGAAGAAGCGGTTGAGCACCCACCGGCGGACCGGGGGGATGACAAAGAGGGTGCCGACAAGGTAGAACCCCAGTGTGGCCTTGATCATGGAGAAGAGGCTGCCCACCATGGACTCCTCGTAGCTCGCCCGGTTGCCGAGAATGGCGTTGGTGCGGCGGACGATGCGTTCGTTGCAGCCGGCGGTGGCGAGGGGGGCGGAGAAGATGTACATGGAGGGGTGGTACCACAGTCCTCTGCGGGTGGGGGCGCCGTAGGGGCGGGGGGCGGCAGGGGGGTTCAAGCTGCAGGGGTCCATATCCTTGCGGGTGATGGCGCCGAACACAGTACCCACGGAGTGCGCCGTGCCGCTGGACAGGCCGGCCAGCTTGAGGTCAAAGTAACAGCGGACCTTTTTTAGTTCCTCTCCCCTCTCCTTCGCGGCGTTGAGCACCGCCAGGTTACCAATATCAGAGGGGACACAGTCAAAGCCGCAGCAAGACACCATGACGATGCCCTTTTTTACCGCCTCGTCGTGGTGCTTTTCAATTACCTGGCGGACAAAAGTGAACTCACCGGTGGAGTCAATATAATGAGTGCCGCAGCGGACGCAGGCATCCGCGATCGGCATGCCCACCAGGGTGAAGGGACCGGCACAGGAGATCACCACCGTCGCGTCGCGGCAGATGGCGTCGAGGGTGTCGGGCTTTTCAATGTCAAAGGTAAAGGTGGGCACTGATGTGCCGAGGGATTGATTCAGCTTTGCCAGCTTTTCGGCGCTTCGGCCAGCAATGGCCCACGCACCGCACTTGATCTTTTGTTCCTTCAGCACTTGGCACACGATGTTTCCGGTGTAACCGGTAGCGCCGAGGACCACAATATCGAACTTTCTGGACATTCTTTTTTGTGTGTTAAGAGGTTGAGAGCGAACTGAGCTTTGGCGAGAGAGGGAAGGGAGAAGATGAATAACAAAAGAACAGTCTACAACGGACACCCGATACAAACAGTGTTACAAAAAGAATAGTAATGATAACAATAGAATGTTTCTATCCTGGTCACGGGCGTGAGAGCCGCGCCGGGGATGACATGTGATAATAATAATAAATTTGAGTTTTTCAGTTTTGCGAAAATAATAGTAACATATATAAAGTAAAATATAAAATGGAATGAAAATTAAAAAAAAAAAAAAGAAAGAAAAAATAAAATAAAATCGTAATAAGGTGGTGTTGCGCTGCGTGCATTTTTTTTTTTAAAGTAAAATTACATGCAGTGCCTTTAGAAGTCGGCCTCCGTATTTATATACTTCGCAACAAAATTAAGGGATAGATTTTTTTTTAATTGTTCACTGCCCTCTACTCCTTTTTGTCCTTGCCCGAAAACGTGGTGGTGATCTCCATACCATTTTGAACACAGAGGTTCACGAGGCGATCACCGAATGCGGAACAAGGGGTTAGCACACCGGGGACGACCTTCTTCTCTTTCGTCTCCTCCAGCGCACAGACGGCGCAGGCGACGAGGTAGGTGCCGCTGCAGTCGTACATGTCTGTCTTTTCGTGGAGGGTGGTGGTAATAACGTTCTTCTTAGCGGTCTCTCCCACAAACTTGGCCTTGATGTAGCTGCTCTTTTTCTCCTCCGGGGAGGGGCCCTGTTGGACGCCCATGGGGAAGAGCTTGTTGAGGAGCCAGCGGCGGAGGGGAGGGAAGGAGAAGAGGATGCCGATGAGGTAGTGACCAAAGGTGGCGCCGATCATCGCGAAGAGACCGCCCACTCCGCACTCCACGTAACTGGCGCGGCATCCGAGGAAGGTGTTGGTCCGGCGCACGACGCGCTCGCAGGTGCCAGAGGTGGCAGTGGGGGAGGAAAACACACCCATGGAGGGGTGAAACCACAGCCCTCTGCGGGTGGGGGCACCGTACGGGCGGGGCGCATTAGGGGGGTTCAAGCTGCAAGGGTCGGTGTCCTTGCGGGTAGTGGCGTTCATGATGGCATCAACGGAGTGAGCCGTACCACTGGAAAGACCGGCGGATTTTTGGTCATAGTAGCAGCTGACGCGCTTCAGCTCTTCTCCCTTCTTCTTGGCAGCGTTCACCAGAACGTAGTTACCGACATCGGAGAAGACGCAGCCAAAGCCGCAGCAAGACACCATGACGATTCCTTTCTTTACCGCCTCGTCGTGATGCTTCTCGATAACTTGGCGGACAAAGGGGAATTCACCGGTGGAGTCAATGTAATGGGTGCCGCAGCGGACGCAGGCGTCAACAATAGGCATACCCACCTCACCAAAGGGACCGGCACAGGCGATCACCACCGTCGCGTCGCGGCAGATGGCGTCGAGGGTTTCAGGCTTCTTTACATCGAAGGTGAAGGTGGGCACCGAGATTCCGAGGTCCTTACTCAGTTCAGTTAGTTTGTTCGCACTTCGGCCAGCAATGGCCCATGCGCCGCACTTGATCTTTTGTTCCTTCAGCACTTGGCACACAATTTTTCCGGTGTAACCGGTAGCGCCGAGGACCACAATATCGAACTTTCTGGACATGACTCCTTTTTTTTTTTAATGATAAATTGAAAGCGAATTAATTCTTTGAGGATTATAAATATATAGAGAGAAGGAAAATGATAAAAACAAGGTAAACAACCTGAACTCACAGAAAATAAACTCGAGACATACCATAAAACAAACAAAAAAATATATACTTTCAGCTGTGTGTGCAGATAGCACTCTTGCGACGTCATGAAGGAAGAAAAAAAAAAGTTAAAAAAAAAAGGGGAAACATCCGGTGAACTTCCC
>AUXL01000304.1:0-12528 GCA_000482185.1 Angomonas desouzai | reverse complement strand
ATCACGTTATAATGTCGTACGTCAAGAAGGACCAGGGATCCGCTGATACCCAGCGCGCTCGCGTCACCCTCACCTCTCGCGATGCCAAGGCGATCGAGGAGAACATGAACATGTTCGTCACTCGCGCCAAGGATGAGAACGTGGTGGTCCGCGGTCCTCTCCGCCTTCCCACCCGCACGCTCAAGATTACCACCCGTAAGACCCCTTGCGGTAACGGTACCAACACCTGGGATACCTTTGAAATGAAGATCTACAAGCGCGCCCTCACCATTGAGGCGTCCACTGAGAAGCTGAAGAAGATCGCCGCCTTCAACCTGGACAAGGTGAACGTCGTCATCACCTTCTTTGACAACTAAAGTCCCTCACTTTTGTTGCTCACTGAACCCCACCCACACGTCATTCTAGGGGTGTCCCTCGCGGGCACTGCCTAGCGTCATCCACAGCCAATCACCCAATCTTTATTTTATTTTTCATTTTCAACCTAATCTTTTCCCTTTCCGTTTAGTGTTTGATGCTGTTCTTGCTTTTCTCTACTATCCGCTTTATTTTAGATTGTTTTTGACCCCCTTTTTTTTTCCTCTGTTTTCAGTGAAACACACATTAGATCTCTACCCCGTTTATAGCAGAATGGAAAAGGTGGATTTGGAGGTGCTGGGCACGAATGTACAAAAGAGGGGGAGCGCCCCACAGACACGGCCCCCCCGAGTGGATAACGAGACTACCGCAAAACCTAAAAGGAAACCCACTGCACCGAAAAGTGCAAGTGCTTCTCAAGGCAAATCAATTCTCGAAAGTGGTCTAGTCTCGAACCTGAAGCAGCAGATCCACTGCTTAGAGGAACAGATTAGTATTCTCAAACAGAGACTAGACACCAAGAATCAGCCATTGGATATGTACTCGTCTAAAAACGACCGCCAAACGTCCCCTCCCAACGGCCAGTCGACGCTAAAGCCTGGTCCACCGTTGGATCCACTCTTTCGTTTTAATGCCATTCAAAAAGCTGTACAGGGTAAAAAGACCCCCACTCACATAGAACTGGCCCCAGAGGGCGTTTCAGGCGAGATGAACCCCGACCCCTCCCACCGCGAGATGGCGATACTGCAGCACAGCATGGAGGCACTGATTGTTGACTTCAATGAGCTGCAGGGAGTGTGTCTTCACTTGCAGAGGGAAAAGGAAGAGATGGCGCGCGAAATTGCCGATTTACACGCGGCGATACGGGAGGCCAATGATGAGACCAGCGCCTTGAAGAAAGAAAAGATGGCGCTCTCCAAGGAGATGAATGCAAAGAACGCTGCACCGTCTGTGTCTTCAGTCCCGATGGGCGGGACGGGCTCTGCCGCGCTCGAGAACGCCATTCAGCAGCGTGATTTCTACAAGCTGCAACTCGATAAATCCAAAATGGCGCAGACCTTGGCGAATGCCAGAGTGGAGGCGCATGAGTCCGCGCTCGCTCAGGAGAGAGGCCTCTCCTCTCAACTGGAGCAGCAATTGTGCTCTGCATTAGACCGGGTTTCTTTCCTTCAAAAACGGGAGGAGAGCAGCGCGGACTATTACGCGAGTCTCAACAACCGCTTTATCGCCCTCTCCGCCGTTCTGCGCCGCATCACAGACCCGCACGACCGTTCCAAGACCAACGAGGCCGCCCTCTCGAGCCCTGATGTGAAGGCCGCCATCCAAGAGTTGCGTGCGCTTCAAGAGGCCTCACTGGGGAACCGGACCAATCCTTCCGTCAGCGCCTCCCCGTCGCAGTCGTCACCGGCGGAAAAGCCCCCCGCTACCCCTCCCAGCGAGGCCCCTGCAAAGAAGAGAGCGCCCGCCGTCATTGAGATCGACGCGGATGAAACCCCAAAGAAACGTATTTCGAAACCACCCGGCGCCTCCGTCCCTTCTCCTCCCGTCGTGGCGGTACCAAAGAAGAAGGCGCCCGCGGTGATTGAGATTGACGCCGACGATGCCCCAAAGAAAAAGAACCCCAGTCCACCCGCCGTCGCCGGCGCGGTGCCCCTTCCCCCTACCGTTGCGGTGCCCAAGAAGGCGCCTGCTGTGATCGAGATCGACGCGGATGACACACCAAAGGAAAAGGTTCCAAGCCCCTCAGTAGCCGCCGGTGGTGTGCCCCTACCTCCCACGGTTGCCGTGCCCAAGAAGGCACCCGCTGTCATTGAGATTGACGCTGCGCCCGCGGCCACTGCCGTACCCCGGCGTCCTGCCCCTCCTTCCTTACAGGCACAGATTGACTCTCTCGACATGAAGATTGAAAGGGAGATGGCGAAACTTTCCACTTTAGTGGCGAAAAATTCCAACTAGTTGTTTGCCCCCTTTTACTTATTTTTGAAAATTTAGATTGATAGATAGATACCATTTTGTATTTTGTGTATTACAGAAAAAAAAAAAAAAAAATAACACCTTTCCGCATTGTTGCCATTTTAATCGTCACATCCTTCATCATTTGATGAATTTTTGTTGTAATTTTCTCTCCCTTTCCCTCTTTTTGTTGTTCTGTCAGCGGTCTGTATTTTTGATATAAATATTGAGCTTTACATAACAATAGAAAACTCAAATTATGAGAGGAAGATCTAGTAGTAATGTGGAATTGTTCGATCTCTCCGTGTTCGACAATGAAGAACACACCAGACGTGTGGTGGAGAATCAACAAGAGACGGTTTCTGAATCGATATTGAACTGGATTGGTGCCACCAGCTCCTACATCTGCCGGTGCTGTGCCAAAAAGACACGCGAAGAGAATGATATAGAGGAAGCCAGCCCGGTCACTGTGATGCCGATTCCATCTGCAGAAGGAGACCACGATGGGTACTCTTCCTCTTCGCATTCTCGTCGGTATAAACCACCCCGCCCTAGAAGTCTAGGCCAACTCTCCTCCCCGGAGTCCTCCGTGTTCATTGGGGGGAACTCTGAGGGGAGCAGCCCGACCACCGCTAGCACCAGTGCGACCCGACCACGGGAACGGTGGATTATGCGACGGGGCGTGCTAGTCAAGGAAACCGTTACCGTCGATCCCCCCGCCAACGAGGAAAGCCGGGAAGACGGTTATGTGGCTACGTTTTTGGAAAATTTGGACTACTGTCGAGGCCCAGTGAAGACGGTAGAGCAGCTGTCCACGCTGCTGGATCTCTGTGGGCCACATTTACCCGTTCGTCTCGAGGTCGAGCTGCTCCACCATCGGGTCTCCACTGGTGCTTCTCCTCTGCTTCCCTATCGACTGAATGTGTTCGGTCCCCTGCGTGGGGTCCCTCACCCCGAGGTACTCAACATTGTAGAAGATATTCTTCTAGAGGACGCGCAAGACACTTTTGTTGTGACCAGCCTTGCTTGCTCTGATGTCAGCTTTAACCGCCGGGATCATAAACTCTTCTCTTCTGAAACGAGAACCCTTGACGGGCCCATGCACACCTTGGTGACGGGCGGAAGTAACGCCTTCTTGGATCAATTGGACCACTTTACGTCAGATCGGTCCTCCACCGCACCGGAGATAAACCCAAAGGAAAGTGCCACTCGACTACTTTCCTTCCTCAAAACACTCACCGAGTCCTCCAGGGAATACCTTTGTGAATATGCCTTTATCCGCTGCGATTTGACTCCCTTCGACTTTGGCCACTCCTTCCCCGTTCCCTCCCTCTCCGCCCCCTTGACGAGTCTTTCCTTCAGCCACTGTCCTCTCACCCCTTCCCACCTCACCGCCTTCTTGGAGTGGGCGCGGCGAGACAACAATGAATCAGAGGGCAGAGAAGGAAAGCAAAGTCTTCAGTCGCTTAAATCTCTCCAACTCTGCGGCTCTCTCACTCCTACTAGCATAGAGGAACTGTTGGATTACTTCCAGGACGAGGTGATTCGAGCACAGCTTCAGGTGTTGCGGGTTCCGTCGGGGGTGGTGAATGCCGCTCGCGCCCATTCGTTTTCGCAAACCAACACTTCTTTCCGTGTAGAGGAGATCACTCTTGTCTAAGATGCACAACATTGCTGTTTACTATGCCATACCGGCATGCTTTCGTTGCGGGTTTTTTTTTTTATTTATTCCCCTATCTGCAAAAGTGTAGAAATACTGATGAATTTTTTCTCCTTTGCGTCTCTATTCTCTACTGTGATCTTCAGTACATTTTCTCTCTTACAACTACTCTCTTTTTTAAGTAGGTATACCCTCACCACCATAGTTACACAATAATGGGCGAGAAACAGTTTGAATTACCCGACCTCTCTGATGAGGATGAACCAAAGGTTTCACCACTCCGCAAAGTCTCCCGACCCTTCGCGGTGGACACGGAGCGCTCGAGTTCCTGGAGAGACGACGGCTCCGACTACCCCGAGTACTCCCCCGAACCCGAGATTGTCTTGACACCGCATAAAAAAACACCCAAAAAGTATGACCAGCACGAATCTCTGGTGGAGAGCGACGAGGAGAGCGCAGACGCCAGCCCCGGCAGCCGCCAAAATGTTACCCTCCCACAGTTAGACCTCTCCAAGCTGGATGGCCCTGGTGACATCACGGAGCAGTCACTGCAGTTTATGAAGGAATCGGCCCTTGTGATCAATGAAGTTACTCCCATAGAATCCAGTGGAGCGTTACCTAACGGTGTTATCAGTCAGGTATGGGAGAAGCGAGGGTCCTCCTCCCCGCGCAACTCTGCCACTCGCTTCAGTTCCGTCACCGGTAGGGGCTCCTCCCACTCCTATGAAGGCTCCGCCTCTCCTCGGAGTAGTGTGAGCAATGTATTTCAGGCGGGATTGGCCTTGTCTGGCGGGAATGCCCCACGCATGGCCTCCGCCACCGCCCCCCTCTCCGTGGCCTCCCCCCTTCATAGTCGACTGAGCCTGGCCCCCAGCGCGGAGGCCTCCCCGCGGGGGGTGTCCACAGCCCGCCCTTCGCTGATTACGGATGAAAACCCATGGGTGGACCAGGAGGTGAAGTTGAACACGGACAGCGCCGCCGCCCAGAATCTGTTCACAAAGGAGAACGCCGCCAGCTATGTGGCAACACTGGCAGAAACGATGGTCGCCCCCTTCTTTACGGTGTTGTGCGCAGTGGACATCAACCGTGTTGCAGCACTGCAGAATCCTCCCCCGAGACAGCTCCGCCTCCAGTCCATGATCATTGATAAATTCACTATCGAGGCCCTTCTTAGCTACAACAATGAGGTGAATGATATTGTCGACATCCTCTTTGAGAACTGTGTATTCCAAGAGGAAGGGTTTGCCTGGCTCTCCAATTTACTTCAGTTAAAGTCTCTCCGTGTGAAGGGCCACTACACCACCTCTGAACAGATTAATCAAATGCTGCAAAATGCCCCAGAAGTGCAAAGTTTGACCATTTTTGACTGCGCACTCCTCCAAAGTATCGAGACGCTGTCAGAGGTGACGTGCGGGCTTCGAGCCATCCAAATTATCCACACCAACTTTACCGACAAGGTGTTCGAGGAAATCGTCAATTGTGCCTCCCTGAGAGAAGTCTTGTTGCTCCAAATCGACCTTCAGATCAATATTTTTGACCTCCTGAACACCAACCATATCGAACTGATTCAAATCGTAACGTGTCCCTATTTTTATTACGCGGAAAAAGACCCAGAGACGTGGGTCTCCCTCACCTCCCCTAGGGTGGGAAGCGCGAGGAACAAGGTGAGTCTATCGATCCGCTCCCTCGTGGTGTCGGACTGTGGGAGTCTGCAGGTCAACCTCCTTCCATGGAGGGAGCTTACCTTACTCAAGCATCTCTCTATTCTCTATCAATCGAACCTCACCGCGCAGGGAATCCAAAGTGTCCTACTCGGTGGACAGCTGCGACTGCTTCGCCTCCAACAACTATTCGTGAATGAAGATGTGGTGAAATTCATTAGCTGCTGTCGCCATCTAAGAGAGCTGAATTTGAGCTTCTGTACGGGAATGCAGGGACTGAATGAATTGTGGCCTCATCTGAAAACCTTGTCGCGCTTAAACCTTTCTTATAGTAACGTGGAGAACAGCGATATCGAGTCCCTCCCCGAGTGTCCTCACCTAAAAGAGGTGTATGTGAGGGGGTGCAAGTATCTGAGAGACTTTTCCGTCTTTCGCGCACTAGACAATCTAGAGCATCTCGACATCACGGACTGCTTGGGCATGAATAATAGCACATTATTCGGCGACTACAATTGCTACCGTCTTCGAAAAGTGGTGATGGAGAACTGCTCCCAGTTGATTGATATTTCACCTTTAGGCGTACTGAAAGAATTGGAGGAGATCCAGCTGTCTAACACCAGTATTCGGGGGTCTGATCTTCAGGGATTGAGCAAATGTTTCCATCTCTCGAGTTTAAATATTAGTGGGTGTAAATGCATTGATCATTTCACCATGAGCCCACTACGCCGCCTCCGGTACTTTGACGCCTCTAGTAGCAGCATGACGGACGACAGCCTGGCCGCCCTCGCCCTTTGTGAACGTCTGGAACGGGTCAATTTGAGTTACTGCGAGCAAATATTCAACGTGGAGGCGTTGAGCGCGATCTTTACTTGGAATGGTTAGATCTCTCCCACAGTGCGGTTTCTTCGGAGGGGTTTGATGCGTTAGCCCGCCACGGAGAACGGCTAAGATTAGAGTATGTGGACTTGACCGGTTGCACGGGTGTGGTGCACCTGACTGAGGTGGGGAAGCTGGAGACTCTACGGGTACTGCAGTTAAGTCGGAGCAACATTTCAGAGGAATCCCTTTCGCATATCGCCATGTGCCAGTCGTTGGAGTTTTTAGATCTCTGCGGGTGCCCACAAATACAATATGCGGGAGATTTGGCCGCTCTGACTTCACTACGTCACATTAACCTTTCCCTCACCAACGTCGGAGATGACACCCTCAAAGGCTTGTCCAAGTGTGGCCTACTCGATCACGTGGAGCTCAGCGGTTGCGAGTCCGTCACGGATGTTTCCCCCCTTTCGAAATTACAGTATTTGGAGCGCTTGAATGTGTCGAGAACCAATGTGTACTCGCATACCCTGGAAAACTTCGCTATTTGCCCCCTTCTGTGGGATATCAATGTCACGGACTGTCCAAACGTGAAGGACATCTCTTCCTTGAGCGATATCAAGGCGCTGCAGCGACTCGACGCGAGCGAAACGATGGTAACGAGCGAAAGTTTTCAGCGGGGGTGGAGATGCGCGACTCTGGAGGAACTCTATCTGCGACACTGCACTCACCTCAAAACGATGCTCCCGTCGTCTATCCGTGGTCTCACCGCGCTGCGCCGACTGGACCTCAGTTTCAGCTCCATCAAGGATGTGTGCTTCGCGTCTATCGGTGAATGTCAGTCCATTGAAGAGCTCCTCTTGGACAAGTGCCCCTATATTGGGAGTCTCACTTCGCTGACGACGCTCCCTCGCCTGCGGGTGTTCAGCGCCACTCACACCAATATCGATGATTCCACCTTTCGGGCCCTTTCCCTGTGTCCTTCTTTAGAGGAGGTGATAGTTTCCTCTTGCCAATGTATTTCGGATCTTTCCCCACTAAAACACTGTGGTAAATTACGCTCCATCGTGGCGGTAGACAGCGCGGTCAGTGACTTGACCTTTGCGGATAGCTGGACTGGCTCTCCTATCTTTCGCTAGACTTGTCTGGATGTGCAGAGATTAAAGACGCACCCCTTTTGCACACGATGGAATCGCTACAGGAGTTGATTCTGTCTCGAAGTGCTGTGACCGACAAAACGTTGGATAGCGTTGCACAGTGTAGAGTGCTCTGCTCTCTCCGTCTCGATCAATGCCCAAACATCAAAAACGTTCACGCCCTGCGACACCTTCCCCAACTACGGTACTTGGACCTCTCCCAAAGTGGCGTCGAGGTACTGAGCGAGAAGGGTGAATTTTGGACCTCTGGCGCGCTTCAACAGATTTACCTACGTCACTGTGAGAATGTGCTCAGTGTTTCTTGCCTGTCAGAGGTTCCTCTACTCCGGCTGCTAGATTTAAGTTTCAGCACAGTGAGGGACTCCGCCTTTTCCTCCTGCTGGGAGTCGGCAAAGGCACTGGATCAGTTGCTGTTGGAGGGCTGCAAATATATTAGTGATGTCAGTGCATTAAGTGATTTGAGCCGTCTGGTCACTATAAATCTGACGGGCAGTACAGTGAACAACAACGCTGTGGCATCGATGGCGTTTTGCCTTCATTTAGAGGTGATTCAACTTTCCGAGTGCGACTTGATCACGGATGTTTCCCCTCTCGCCCAGCTTCCTCGTTTGCAGCAGCTGATACTGAAGGGCTGCAAGCTGCTGAGTGACGTCTCCTTCCGAGTCCCGTGGACCTGTCCTCATTTGCTCGAGTTGGATCTCTCGCACTGCTGCCTCATTTCCAACCTAACGGGTATCGCATCTCTGAAGAAACTCAAGAATCTCTGTGTCGCCTACACCTCCGTCACCTCTCTCTCCCTGAACGCCCTTGTACAGTGTCAGTCGATTGAGCGGTTAGACTTTAGAGGGTGTTACCACTTGCAAAATTTTTGTCTACTGGCGAAACTTCCCGAACTCCGCACTCTGTTTCTCTCCGACACCGGCGTCGATGACAATAGTCTCGTTAGTATATCCAGATGCAAGGTGTTGGAGACGTTGGAGATAGTAAATTGTGTCAATGTCCGAAACTTGTTTGTGCCGTTTGAATTCGGCAATCTCAAGACGCTCAAATCCACCGCGGGCGACACCATTATCGGCTCTTTCCTCACCACGTGTCCCAGTTTAGAGTATCTCGCACTGCTTCAGTGCCCCAAGTCGTTTCGCGTGTCGACCCTTGAACCGTTGATACACTTGCGCATCCTTGACCTCAGCGACAGTGAGGTGGACGACACCATTTTTGAACCCCTGCGGACCTGCTCCGCTAACCTGGAAGAACTTTCCCTCCGCAATTGCCCCAATATTCGAAGTGTCTCCCCACTGGGAGACATGAAACGACTGCATGCTGTGGATTTAAGTGGACTCCCGATACGCGACAACTCCTGGCCGGGACTCCAAAAGTGCCGAACCATTCAACGCCTGTTGCTGCGAGACTGTGCTAACATTAGAGACCTCACCCCTTTGAAAGGACTGGTGCGGCTGCGAGTGCTGGACGTGAGTCGTAGCGGCATAGCGAACTGCAGCCTTGCCCTGCTGCCTCAACTGCCTTCCTTGGAGCAGTTCATCGCGGTCGGTTGCGTCTCCCTGGATGACGCCACTATTCTCTACCGTGGCCTACCACAGCTGCGTCTGCTAGACTTTACTGGCCTGACATTGACATTGGATGAAGATCTGCTCCGTCGGCATTGCCCCTTTTTAGACACTGTGCGTTGGAGCAATTTGGAGAGCTATTTCGTTGAAGATGTATCCACTTTGGAAGAAAGAAAAGTGGTCATGACCACTGGGGGAAAGCCGCTTTACACGCCGGGATGGCTGAAGCGGTTTGCTTCCACTTTATACAGCTATTTTCATGTGAATGAAAAGAAATTACCCATTCAGTAGAGTTTGCTCCATTTTTTTTTTTCCTTGTACATTTTTGTCATCGCGATAAGTGATCCTCTTTTTATCATCCCACGTGTGTATTAGCTGTAGTTTTGTATGTTTCTTCTCTCTACTACCCTCCATGATAATGGTACCTCCTCATTCTCTTTTTACCACCACCAGTTTACTAGCAGCAAAAAGCAATCACAGCATCAAAATTCTATTATGTTCTTCAGCGATCAGAACGACAACACCAATCAACGACCGGCGGGTCGCAAACACCAAGTCACGGAGGTGGAGAATGTGAATGGAATGCCCTCTTACTATACCGAGGACGTCGCCAACCGCCGCCGCGCCAGTGAGGCCCAACACAACCAAAACATAGAGAACATGTCCAAAGGTCCCTCCTTCCTCGACCGCATGAACCAGCAGAAGGAAGAACCGCAGAGGCAGCACATGCCGCAACAACGGGAGGGCGCGCTGAACGTGTTTGCGTGGGATGACACCCCTCAGAATAAACCACAGGGAGGGGGGAAGCGCCAGAACGGGGCGGGCCAGAAGGTGGCCAACAATATGCACGCCACACCTTCCGCTGGTCCGGACGCTCAGAGCAGGCGACAGGCGGAGGCGGATAAGTTTGAAAATCAGGGTAACAGCAATTTCCTCAACTTCAGCGAAAACGCCAAGGAGAATAACGCCGCTGGCAAGGCCCGCAAGGCCCCCGCGAATGAGGGTGGCATGATGCAGGCGCTCCAACGCGATGAGGCCAATGAAAAGCCCCGTGGCAAACGTCATGTGGCTCACAAATAGAAAGGGGAAAAGGTACACCTATCTTGATTTTTCCCTCATCTGTTGCTATGACTCACTTCACTTCACTTCACTTTTTCTTTTTTTAGAAATGTTGCGTCTTTTTTTTTTTCTTTCTTATTTTTGCAACCAGTATAAAAATAATATAATTAAAAAAAATGTATTGTAACAAGAAGAGCTATTAAGAGGACTTGCACTATCGTTCAGTCCCACAGAACAAAACCCTTCACACGTTGTACTTATTGTGCTCTGCTGTAGCGTTTCCAGAGCCATACCCCCAGGTGAGTCCCCTTTGACGGAGAAACGGTAACCTCACCTTTTCTTTTTTCTGCCACTTTCTGCGACTGTCACTAACCCTCCGGGATAGCAGAACGTGAGGGAAGGAATGCTTCGATCCATTTCAATATGTTTTTCCTCTCTTTATTGATGCCGTTGGCAGGCGAAGATTTCGGTGCGGTCAGCTGCCTTTAATCCAAAACGTGCTTCTTCAACACTCTGTGTTTTTTTTTTTCCCCTCTGTCGGAATTCAACAAGTAAAACTTTTATTAAGTTTCATTTAAAAAAAATTTTCAAAGAAAATCAATGTTCCGTCAAGAAGAACCAAAAGAAAAGAAAAGCGGTGTCGTGCACCAGACGGACGACAGAAACAAGGACATCCCAGAATACTATGGGGAAAAAGTGGCAATGGAGCAGCGCCTGACCCAAGCCAGGCGAGAGGCGGACGAAGCCAGACTGCAGCAAGGACCTTCCTTTGTGGATAGAATAATAGACAACCAAAAAGGGGGCCAGCAGCAGTCGCAGCAGGCTCAGAGACCCAACCAGAGAAAGGACAGTCTTAATGTGTTCAGCTGGGACGAGGGGAGCCAGAGGGCGCCGAAGGAGGAGGACAACCGCCGACTCTCCCTGAGCGGTTCCCTCCAGCGGCGGGGTCAGGTCCAGACGCACACCCGGGACAGCAGAGACAACGAGGCGGATAAATTCTCCGAGGCGAAGGGGGGCAATTTCCTCCACTTTGGCGACTCCGGCAACCCCCACCGCTTCCAGCCCCCCACCACCCAACGCCGGGAGCTGGACACGGAGGGCAGTCTCTTCGACACCATGAGCCAGAGTGATGCGGGCAGCCCCAAAGGTCGGCGAAAGTTGCAGCCCCGCCAGTCCGGGGAGAGCTACACCATCGAACCTGACGGCGCCACGCCCATGTCCCGAAAGCGCATCAACTCTCTCCCCTTTCCCCAGGGCACGGAGGCGGAGACCGAGCAGCGGTATGAGGCGCACGTCGGCAAGGACAACCAGCTGACCTTTAGCGGGTACCAAGGGGAGGAGGAGGACGGCAGTGTGTCGCAGACGGGCCGCCCACCGCTGCGGGACCCCAACAAGGAGAGCGCCCCCGAGACGGCGCCCACTCCCGTCCGTCGGCCTGGGGGAAATCAGCAGCGATCCTCCCTGAGCTTTGGCGCGGCGGGCCTAGGCAGTTACCAGTAATAATCCTCTCTTGCTTGATGTCCCTAAAATGGACTTGTTCTTTTTACCCCTTCTATTTTGTTTACTTCTGATGACGAGTGAGGCACCCACTCCTACAATTGAACATTTTTGATTCTCCGGTTGCCAGTGGAAAGAGGAGAGTTTTCGCGTTTCCCCGTTTAGCTCTTTTAATTCAATTATTGTTTTTTTTTTTTATTTCCGTTTTTTTTTTTTTATTTTCTGAACTATTCCACTTGAGCACAATGCCTTCCACGGTTACACCTTTTTTTTCTCCCCCTCAAAGCCTTTTATTCTAAATTTTAATGATGACCACGTTAACACAATTCGACACTGAGTCGGAAAACAGAATGACGCATATGTGACTAACCGTGGACGCCAAAAGGTGTTTCTGAAAAATTTCTTTTAACATTTGGATGTTTATGTATTTCTTTCTATATATATTTCATGATTAGAAAATAATCGTCAGTCCGCAATATTTGGTGAGATTAATTATATTTTGCCGAGATGAGAAAAAATATAGTAAATAACATAAAAATATTTTCTGCTTCCGACTTTTCAGTTTTACCTTTTTCAGCGTGTCCTTTTGTATGATTAGAAAATAAACGTCATGAATAACTACTTGTTGAGATTATTTATATTTTGCCGAGATGAGTCCATCAACCCCCTACTATTTCCCTTTTCTATCCCCCTACCTCTGCTTCACTAACTTTATTACTGCTTTTCTTTACTGATACTTTTTTCAGTATACTTTAATTCTCATTCCTTTGATTTCTTACACATTTTGAATTTATGATTACAACCTA